>OY757939.1:64752289-64802289 GCA_963585895.1 Sepioteuthis lessoniana | reverse complement strand
TCGTTGTGGTAAGAACAGCATACGTATTATTTTCGTTGGGTACACAGTCTCCCAAGGGACATTTGAACATATATACAACTTTTGTCCTATCAAGAAATTCAGAGGAGGGGGAAGAGTTATTGGAAATAATTTAGGTTGGAGGTTTCAAATTTGTTCTAGTAAATGATAAGTCTTTTTTTTATTAGGATCAGTAGGGTGAACATTTTTTTTGGAAATTTTTTTTTTTAATACATATTCATCAATCTCATACTTACTCTGAAATTGTTTTTTTGTAGTAAAGGTCTATTGATTGTTTATGGTTTAGGATATTGACTGTTATGTTGTTCAATTTTACAAGTGAAATGTTTAATTTCTGTATCGACGATGTCTTACTAGGAAAAGCCATTATCAATAAGTGTCTGTTTTATATTTTTAGCTTCAATAAAAAAGATGGTTTGAGAGGAAAATAGTAGTTTAGCACTGGAAATTAGTGTTTTTATGAAGGTTCTTTTTTAACGGAAGGGGCGTTTACTATGGAAATTGAGGGTGCAGGGATTAATATTGGTAGTTTTTTTTTATATGTGTATTTAGGCAGCAGATTCTTTTATAGGCATATTTTATTGAAAAAAACCTAGGATTTGGCGTTTAGCTTTTGAACGAATAGTTTGTGAGTAAGTTTATTTTTAAACGACTTGATAAGAGATCATAAGTTTACAACAGGTAAGTATTTTTAGTGGGTAGAGAGTTCGCCAATGGTCTGGGAGACCTAGGTTCAATCCCAAGTTGCGTCATACCAAAGACTTTAAAGATGCTACTTGATTCCTCCTTGCTTAACACACAGCAATATAAGGTACGTATGGAGGGTAAAGTGGAGTAATCCAGGAAAAGGAGTAGCGCCCTCCCCAACACTTCGGTGTAGTAGCTATTGAAAAGGGAGCCTTCTGGTCGCCTTCGACTACGGTCGCCAACTTTACTTACTTTATATATTGGTAATTATTTTTGTTAAGTATTTCTATTTAGTACTAATAATTTGTATACTGCTGTACAGTTACAAATAATCTATGATAATAAAGAATGAACAGTTCTTTTTGGTCCAGAGATGGAACATAAACAGGTATTAGCACTGCAGGTCAGAGTGGATCTGGGAATAATAGCAATGAAGGGGTTCTCTACATTGCCTAAAGCTCAAGGACTGGAGCCTCACCATCAGACGTAGTTGAGTGTCATATCCAGGACAGAGTCGTATTTGAGATAAAATTACATCATGGGCATGAGAATTGAGGCATAACATTTCTTTTACATCCTCGTATTTTTGTTTGTTTGTTGTTTGTTTTTTTTTGTATGTTTGTTTGAGATGATGAGTTTAATTGTTTAAAATTTTTCTAGTATATGATGAAACTTAAATGTTTTTTGTTATTTATTGGTGATATGAATCTATGCATGATATTTCTACAAACTGATTCATGTTTATTGTTAGTGCATTTGGTTGCTGTAAAATAGGTTAATGTTATTTTGTTTAGAAATATTGTTTAAGATACTTTTTACGAATATATGTAAAAGTATTCTTATTTGTTTATTAATTATATGTTTAGGAAATCCGGGTTTTGTTCAACGTTACCTAATTCTTTATGAAATAATGTTTGTGAAGAGGAAATAAATTTAGTTAAAATAAACATACCTATTTTTATTACAGCAATCTAATATCTTTGCAGAAGTAGTTGAAAAGGCTGGAATTATTTCTGATCGTGGCTTACTAAGCTTTTTGCTTAGATATGACACAGGGCCGTATGAATAAGACACCCGATGAGACTCAAACTCACTTGTGAAGGTTTGCTACGATAACTTGCTAACCATTACGCATCAAAGCGTCAAGAAAATATTACCGGTCATTTTAATTTACTAATAAGCTTTTTGCTTAGACGGTCGTAGTTTATAATTTATAACTGTTAGAATTAACTAAAACATTGAAGTGAATTTTGAAACTGTTTACAAAATTGGTCATGTAATAATTCGCGACACACACCCAACCCCTCTGCAAGAGTAGGATTCAAAAGAAGGTCAATTTTAAGCGGAGTTCAACAGATTTAAATACAAAGTTTTCCAACTCCTCGACTCGTTGCCATACAAAGGTCAAAGAGTACAGTCTCCTTTACAATATGCGCATAGTTGAAGAGAGAGAATAGTTGGATTCATACATTTCCCAAGGGAATTAGCCTCGTCTAGGATTTGAAATTGGTTTGCCATGTCCATTTCTGACAACGAAGAACGTTAAACCGCTATATATATATATATATATATATATATATATATATATATATATATATATATATATATATATATATATATATATATATATATATATATAGTCTAACGTAAAGTTGGACGGGTTTCGATCCCGGCTTCGAGCGTCCTGCGTGTCAAGCCAAACTGAAGAGTTCTGATAGAACGAAACAGTCTGCCTGTGGAAGACAATATATATATATATATATATATATATATATATATATATATATATATATATATATATATATATATATATAACGGTTTAACGGTTTAATATATATATATATATATATATATATATATATATATATATATATTGCTAATTATTACAAGACCTGTTTAGAAAATATAATGTTTTGTTAATTATTACATACCTTATTTAGAAAATATAATCTTTAATACGTGCGTTAAACCAAAGATATATGTCAGACACAAATTCACACACACACACATAAATATATATATATGTATATATATATACAAATGTCTATATATAAACAGAGAGAGAGAGAGAGAGTGAGTGAGTGTGTGTGTGTTTGTGTGTGTGTGTATTTTTCATCGCAAATAGATCCAAAATGTATATATACGTATATATGCTACCAATAGACCTTCATAAAATGTATAACGACTTATTGGCCTTTTCAACAGAAAATGAAATAAAATAGAAAATTGCACAGAGACAGAGAGAGAGAGAGAGAGAGAGAGAGAGAGAGAGAGTGGGAGTTAGAGTGAGAGAAAGAGTGAGATATAGACGAAAGTATATATATTGTGTTCCGCTTAATCGTTTAGTTATCAACTCTACCGTGGACAAATTAGTTCGAGAAGAATAGCCTTCTGATGTGTAGGGTGTCAGTTCTATTATTGCAATGTTTGCTCAAGCGACCCAAGTGTTTATTAATTCTAAAGCTAAATGATAAAGAGTAACTATAATAAAATTGTAAGCCACAAACAGCTTCCTGTCAAAAATATCGGAAAAATTGGCGTTGAATTCCGGGAAAAATAAGTCTTACTTGCTATAAAATACCAATGTCAGTCATTAAATTTGAAGTTTGTCAGCTGGAAAACTCTATCTCTGAAACTGGAAACACTGGAAATAGCATACGAATTTTTTTTATAAGTCAATTCTTTTAAAATAATCAATGTTGATTTTGAACACATGAAAACATCCAGTTCATGTTTGCACCTAAGAATCCGTATTCAGCTGATTAATCTTGTATTATGATGAGTGTTTGTTTAAGTATGATCTTGCTCTCAGTTTTCTTTTCCTCTTTCCAAAGGTCATTGGGGGTGTCCACGTGGTGTAATGGTTAAAGCGATGGATTGCGGAATCATAGTAAGCGGGTTCGTACTCTAGTTGCGCTATTTACGTTCACTTTCAGGCAAATACCCTTGGGAAAGGTATGAACCCCCTTATCCTCCCAGCTATGGGTTAAATAGTACCACTACTGTTCTTCTTGGGCGTGTCCTCGTGGTGTAATGGTTAAAGCGATGGATTGCGGAATCGTAATAAGCGAGTTCGTACTCTAGTCGCGCTATTACGTTCACTTTCGGGCAAATACCCTTGGGAAAGGTATGAACCCCCTTATCCTCCCAGTTATGGGTTAAATAGTACCACCAATGGCTTTGGCATTAAATAACCTACAAAGGTTGATATGCCAAGAAACCAAACCAAACCAAACTATTTCCAAAGGTCATAATCGAGACTCGTTTTAAAGCCATAGAAGCCAACAAGATAGCCGCAATGACGGAGCTGAGTTGTATCTCAGAAGCAGCTTTCTAGTAGTTCATGGAATGTGGCTGAGAAGGATGGGAAAGTGCAATAGATTCGTGGTTTTACTCTCAAAGAAAAATTATGTTGTTTGTTGTTTGGAAATAAATGATTTTGCTTGTGACACTATTGCCCCTACTTTTCAGACACATCGCATAAATGAATTAATAAAGCAAATAGAAAGTATATTGATTTACTGGTTTAGACTTTTTCAATTTGTTACATTTTTTAAAAGATTAAATCAAGTCAAAGTTCGGAAAGAAACTGCATGACAGAAGCATTTATCAAGTTAATACAGGATTATGAAAATCAAATTCAATCGAAGGCCCATGTTTTTAGGTGGCATGAGACATTTTAATATTGCATACAGACTATGAGAGATAAAAACTCCTTCTGGTCACGAACTGAGGAAAATTCGTCCTAACATCTTACCCACGACTGACGGTGAGAGTTATTAGTGATGAATTAACATTGATGGGCTGTTTTTCAATTAGGGTTGCCAAACTGAAAAAGTTTTAGAAATCCCAACGGGAGTTTTAACACTGCTCTGCAAACAGTTTTTGCATCTGGGACGCTCAGGCAAATTAGATCCTTGTATCACACAGACAAGATAACTCTATCTTGGTCTGTCTGTGATTGGTCAGCTTCGACAAGGTTTTATTTTTAGCCCAAAAATGTCAAATACATTACATCTTAAAAAATCAATGATTTGAAAATTTACGAAATGACAAAACCTCTCAGAATTCTATAGGAATTTGGGAAAGTGTCTGAAAAATCATTTTAGGAACCCGTTTTTTCATATAAGGAAGAAAATTTTCCTCGGAGAAAAAGTGGCTTCATCAATGGTAATCCCTGAGTAAGGAAGAAACGTCATAAGTACTACTAGAACACTTACTGTCGCATATCTACTAGGCCCAGTCGGCTGCGGCTGTAGAATACATCGACTGTAACTCTGGTGTGTGTGTGTGTGGGGGGGTTAAGACTCCCCTGAGGAGTGTTCTAGATATGACATTAAAGCAATCTGATGGTGAGGCTCCAGTAATGCTGGTGCTTGGGGAATACGGAATACCCATTTATTGATTGGAGTGGTAGCACCTGTAGTGTCCTATCTATAGTTCAAGTAGAACTAAACTCTCTACTCATGCTAAACTGATTTGTTTGAAATAGAACTGTTTCTATATATAAAAATTGATTCGGCATTAAAAAAGCTAAAATAGTTTATATGCCATTAAACCAAACTAAACCAAACCTAAAACTTTGTCAGCATTAAATGACCCACCGATGTTGATATACCGTAAAATAAAAAGAATATCTGCTAATCATTTACGTTTTGATAAGATTAATTGATTTGCTCGGCATGTCAACCTGCCTGAGATTATTTTATGCCAAGAGGTTACATTGTACGTTTACATTTAGATTTTTTAAAATAGTTTCTAAAGATTGGTTTCTTTGGTTCAAGGGCAGATCAATCTTCGTAGGTTATTTAATGCTCAAGTCATATTTGTAGAAGAACAGCAGTAATACTATTTAACCCATATCTGGAGGGATGTTGGGGTTCATAACCTTTCCAATAGCATTTGTCTGAAAAGAACATAGTAGCGCGACTGGACTTCGAACTCACTTACATCGAGGCCGCAGTCCAGCACTTTAGCCATTATGACACGGGGAATATACGTCAGTTTCTTAATAGTTTTTTTTTCTTTTGGCACACAGTTATATGATATCAAATATTTCTATATAAAATGAATAAATAGCACACAGAAATATTTGACTAATATATGGGGCCCTACACGACCAATTAGTTAATACGGCCCCGCATGTTATATTACCAGACTGATTCCTAACAGGCCGACATGATGTAAACAAAAAAAAATTTTTTTTTCTTTGTTTACAATTTTGTATTATAACATTTCAGAAGAACGAGAAAAAAAAGCCTCTATAGACAGTTAAAAATCATAAAAGTAAGTTAACTCTCAGCCGTTTATAATTCGTGGATTAGTAAAAGACAAAAAATAAATATGTATTTTAATGTTGAAATGAATTTAAATAACGTAAGTTAAATTATACCAACAGAAGGAAGTTTCTTACCCAGTAACAGAACTCACCAAAAAGTGAGCGGGTGGAAAATGCTCCTTTAGACATTCTCATTTCCACCGAGCAGTTTAACTCCATGCTTGTTTTGGGATCATCAGGAGATAATGTGCACCGTTTCGGGGCCTTCCTCTTGACGGTTTTATTTGCATATTGCCCCCCCACTCACTGACACGAGGCCCCATTATAGCATCCTATCAAATTAACGTCTAACGGCAAAATGTAAATTTTCAAATATGCACGTGTTTATTTTGAAATGTTCCACGGGACATTTCTTTTATTCCATATCCACATTGAACAATTTTCTGTTATTTCCGTAAGGCATTTCATACTTTTGCTTCTATTGCGCCGATTGTTTACAATTTGTCCCAGAAATATGATTATTTTATGTTCTCTGTCCAATTTTTAAAGTTAATTCTCTTTTTAGGTTAATTTCATATGCGACCAAAATGTTTTTTTTTTGTTTGCATTACATCGGCCAGTTAGGAATCAGCCTATGAATGTAACATGTGGGGCCATATTTACTAGTTGGCCGAGGGCTCTATCAGATACTACCACTTCGTGGATGGCTCTCTTCGCGTTGTGGCTAAAGAGCTTTACTTCGACATAGAAGTAAGCGTGTTCAAATGCCAGTCACGCTATTACGTTCACTTTCTGACAAATACCTTAGGGAAAGGAAAAGAAATTCTTTATCTTCTCCAGCTATGGGTAAAATAATATCACTGCTATACTTCTACGATGATGGCTTTGTCATTAAATAATTCAGGAAGGTTGATATGCTATTAAGCAAAGAAACCAAACTAAACTAAAATACAACTCCGGTCAGATTTGCCCTATGATTAAGGGTAATGGAAGGGTGCTCCATACTCTTCAGAACTTTAGAACAGTGGTCTCACCAACAGATATATTTTTGAGCCATATTCTTGACGTTCCGATAAGTTTACGATATCCGACAACTAGTCTACAAGATCCAGCAATTTTTCTTCTCTTTTTTAAAGGGATTTATAAATTCAAACTAGTACCTTGCCCATGAACCCCAGTGTTACCCTGTGAAACCCCTATCCTTTTATTCAACCTGCTAAAATTTTTCTTACCCACCAAGTGTCTATATTGACCACATTGAGTAGCCCTGGTCTAAATCAATTCCTCAAAATATCAAACGTTTCTAAACGTCAGTTATATACGTAGTTCAGAGATAACTTTTTTTTGTGATTGGTCGATGTTTTTACTTTATTCAAATATCATCTTCCATGGCCAATGATATTTATAACTTGCAATGATTCCACTGTCGTCAATATCTCATCCATATCTTTTTTTTTTGTCTTAGAAGGTCAACTTGTCCTTGGAACATCATGAAGGGATTTCGTTTCATCAAACATTTTATGTGATTCATTATTCCAGTCGACGAGAATAGATTTTTATATGAATTATACAGATTTTTATTCGCAAGAAAATGTTGCTGTTACATTTACTCTATTTTAATTGAATAATTCTAATATCGTTACTGTCTAAACACACATTGTTTTTCTTCTTGGAATCTGAGAAAATCTTTTCTACTCCTGCAATCCACTAAGTAGCATTATCTATAAAGGAAATCCAAATGAGTCTTTTTGTGTATCTCCCTACCCTACGTTTAGTCAATGATGGGATACCATGTTAAACCACCCTTGTGTCAAATTCCGATACTGTCGTATGACGAAGAGGAGGATAAAAAGCATTTAGATAAAAATAAATAATTATGAAAATTCTAAACCAACAGCGCTGTAATTCAACTGTCAGTTAGTTACTTTTACCCTTACGGAAAATATTCAAAAAAAGAAATATTAAAATACATAAGTTTAAGTCGTAGAAAGATTTCCGCAGTTTGCAGATTTTTTTAAAAAATAGATTCTTATTGCTTTTAGATATCATCAGGTATTGAAGAAAGATGTGATAACCTTCTCGTGTCAATGCCAAGAATAAACGAATATGGCAGCCTCTTTCCTCTCATTATATACAGATCTGTTCAGAGGTAGATCACTCTTTTGCCTCTATATCCTGGGCCAGATGCCTCTGTTGTGCCTCTAGATCAATGGGTAGATATATTTTTTCTGCTTCTACATCCAGGCATAGATCCTTTAGTTCTGCCTCTACATCAAGTGCAGATTCTTCTGTTCTGCCTCTTCATCAAAGGGCAAATCTCTCTGTTCTGCCTGTACATCCAGGGGCATATTTTTCTTTTCTGCCAATACATCCAAGAGCAGATCCCTCTCTTCTGCCTCTACATCCAGGAGCAGATCCCTCTGTTCTACCTCTACATCCAGGGGCAGATCCCTCTCATCTACTTCTTCTGGGGTGATAATTTTTTTTTCTCAGATGTCTACTAATTGTCTATTAACGTATCTCCGGATCCAGAATTAACATTGGATTGGCTTCTTTTTTTAATGGTATATCAACCTTCGTGGGTTATTTAATTCTAAAACCCTCCCAGAAGAAATTTACTAAGAGTTTTCCTTAGATGTAGCACAAGGCCGAATGAATGGGGCACCCAATGAGACTCGAACTCACTCTTGCAGGTTTGCTATTCAAGCTTGCTAACCATTACGCTATACAAGGTGCCCTCTTTATAGAGGAATGGCAGTGATACTATTTAACTCATGGCTGGAGCGATAAAGGATTCATACCTTTCCCCGGCGTATTGGTCTGAAAATGATAATAACAGCGTGAGTGGTGTTCAAACTGGCCTCAGTCCAGCTCTTAAGCCATTATTCTACTGCAGAAGACCATATATGTAATCATTTACATTAGAAATAGAGAAAAGTTGATTTTTTTCTTTTTTCGGTAGAAAAATATTTTCTATAAGAAAAAAAAGGAGGTGAAAATGATATCTAAGTGGGCTGCATGAAACATGGCAGGTGACACCACTGAAAAAATTCTTGGTAATTTTATGCTAAAGGTACCTCAACTATTTTCACAATAGAAGAGCATCCGCATAAGCATCTGCCTTAGAAATAAGGAAAAGTTGATTTTTTTTTCTCTGTATGGTAGTGGAAGAATATTATTCAGGGACATTTAGATGAAGTAACACAGCCGGCTTATGAATATGCATATTTGTACGCACACGCACGGGCAAGACAAATATAGCCATACAGCACACATATAGAAGATACATAGGCGGCGTCCAATTGCAGTCGTAGTTGTACATTCTCCGGGGGCGCCTCAAGTAGTTGACAAGCTTGACTAACAAACCTGTAAGAATGAGTTCGAGTCTCATTGGGTGTCCCATTTTGTTAGACCTTGTGCCACATTTAAGGGGTGTCCTCGTGGTGTAATGGTTAAAGCGATGAACTGCGGAATCGTAGTACGCGAGTTCGTACTCCAGTCGCACTATTACGTTCACTTTCGGGCAAATACCCTTGGGAAAGGTATGAACCCCCTTATTCTCCCTCCAGCTATGGGTAAATAGTAGGACAGACTAGTTCTTCAGCCTTGGTGAGGCAACTAGTCTAGGAGAAGGAAAACTCTGAATTCAAACCTGTTAAACTCCGCTTAAAAAAATTGACCTTGTGTCATATCCTGCCCGAGCGGAGGGGTCGGTAAATAGTACCTTGTGCCACATTTAAGCATAAAGTTTCGTAAATTTCGACATGCCACGAGGTCCAGTTGTCGAGTAGATATCGTCCCGTACGTACCAACAACGCTACATTTCGACCTCAACTAATACTGCCTACCTCAGCCGACACAATATTCTCTTTTCGGTAAAAAAAAAAAATCTTTTCAGTAAGAAAAAAATAAAAATAAAATAATGTCCTTGGCATGCCATACAGAAATCGCTGCGGTCTGCATGAAACATGTCTCATCATCAACAAAGGTCGCACTACTACTATGATTCTAAATACCTTTATGCTAAAGGTACGTCAACCATTTTTATTATAGTTTACCATCTGCATAAGCATCTGCCTTAGAAATAGGAAAAGTTGATTTCCTGTCTCTTTGATAAGAAGATCTCTTTGATAAAAAAAAAAGGAGTCTTTGTTGGGTCATTCAGAAAGCACTACAGACCGTAGTTTGCCAATGGCTGGTTTAGAGTCTAAAGGGAGGTTTAACGAGTTGAACATTTGCAAGTGGTCTGATAGAAATCAAACTATAATTCATCGATTTATTGTAACATTTTTCAGTCATTGTCAGTCTTGATTTTATTAAAAAAGCGGATAAAATCGATGGACTATGAGTCTGTTTTCTTTTCTTTTTTTCTTTTTCTCTGTCTTAAATGTTTTCATTAGATTGCTTATTGCAGTCACTAGAAATATTATTTTTTATGTACGGGACGGGTGCTGAACATTTCATAGGTTGAAAAGTTCTTATGATGACGTCATATCTGCTGTTGAGGACTTTTTTTTAACCTATGGGATCAAAAGACTGCGACACCAATCGAAGAAGTGTGTGATTCACCTGAAATTTATTTGGTCAGATTCCATGAGAGCATTTTGGTCAGCCAATGAACTTTTATAGTCGAACCTCGTAGATTATTATCGTTCTCTAGACATTGTGGACTGCTATACTTATCTTGGTTGCTCCAGTCACATTGTTTCGGCCGCTGTACTCTGTGTCCTGCTTCAGAGGATTTTTGTTGTACTCGGTAACCTATTGGGAATTTCAGACTTCACACTTTATTTTAATCACGGGAATAGGTAGACGATTTTTCATTCTATTGTCTATGCTTTCTGGTTACCTCGCACGATGCACTTTTAGCTCTTTTCACCGTTATTGGTTGGTTGGCTGATTGGAATGTTTTACGGCACATCAATCCTTGAAGGTTATTTAATGCCAAATCCTGTCAATATATATATATATATATATATATATATATATATATCAAATATATATGATTTGTAAAGGAATAATTTGTAAGTATTAATTTTTAAACCTGGCAGAGCTGATTTGTTTGCACTTAGTTAAATAGTTTCAAGTATTGCTAATACTTATAGCTTTTGGGGGTGTCCTCCTCGTAGTGTAATGGTTAAAGCGATAGACTGTGGAATCGTAGTACGCGAGTTCATACTCCAGTCGAACTATTACGTTCACTTTCTGACAAATACCCTTGGGAAAAGTATGAACCCTCTTATCCTCCGAGCTATGGGCTAAATAGTACCACTACTGTCCTTCTAGGAGAATGGCTTTGGCATTAAATAACCTGCAAAGAGTTGATATGCCATTAAACAAAGAAAACAAACCAAACCTAATAGCTTTATTTGTACAGAGTTTAATGGTTTCAAGTATTGTTATCAAACATTAGTATTTCTATTCAACATAATTCATGTTATCTACAAAATGTGTTCATAGATTGTATATATATATATATATATATATATATATATATATATATATATATATATATGTATTTATACATATATATTGAGACTAATTCCTGCATAGCCAAGGGTGTATCTACCGATGTTTAACTTAAACGGTTCTTGAGGATCGCAATGGTGAAGTGGATTGGGATAAAATATATTTAATTAGTTAAAAAGACGCCTTACCTATATAGAAATTGTCGCGCTATTATGTTCACTTTCGGGCAAATACCCTTGGGAAAGGTATGAACCCCCTTATTCTCCCTCCAGCTATGGGTAAATAGTAGGACGGACTAGGTTCTTCAGCCTTGTTGAGGCAACTAGTCTAGGAGAATGAAAACTCTGAATTCAAACCTGTTAAACTCCGCTTAAAAATTGACCTTGTGTCATATCCTGTCCGAGCGGAGGGATTGGTAAATAGTACCTATATAGAAATTGGCATATATCAAAAAATGGATTGTTCCTTTTTTTTATGTTGAACAATTTTTATCAATCCTTTTATCCACTTATTAACCAAATTTTTCCTATATCTGCAAATATTAAATATTTCAGCCTTTTGGTTAATCAATTCGTATGTGGCTATGGTTAATTTTTCCTCCATACATAGTTTACAATATATATCTCCCCCCGGCCATTCATATTTACTACATCTTTTTACGATTTCCCATTTAGCTTGGAATAATCTACAAAAGTTTATACGCCATAAAACCAAACCAAACTCAAATTTTTCTTTCATTCCTGTATTTTTTATTTTGTCTTCCTTTCACTATCCACTCTGCGGACAGGTTGAACACACTGAATCTTCACAGAGGGTTAAGACTCCCACAACAAGTGTCCCGTATATGGCACCAAAACATCTAATGGTGAGGCTTCAGCCCTTTGAATTTTTTTAGAATGTGGAGTACCCCTTCATTGTCATTGCTCCCAGTTCCTCTAAAACCCAGAGTGGTTGCACCTGATAAGGTCCTATCTAGGGGTCAAATAAAACTGAACCATTTAACCGTGGGCAAATGAAATTATTAGTGTAGAATACTTAAAACATTTTACCTATATGCAAAATATAATTGTTGGTAATGCATAACAATACTTGAAACCACTTCACTGTGTGCAAACAGATTAATACTAAAAAGAAATATTAGTTTTAGACCGAAATAATTGAAACCATTTAACATTGGAGACAACAGCAATAAAAAGTTGTAAAAATGACAATCGTAGTCGAGGGCGACCAGAAGGCTCCCTTTTCAATAGGTACTACACCGAGGTGTAGGGGGCGCTACTTCTTTCCCTAGATTGCTTCACTCGACACTTGATACGTACCTTATATTGCTGAGTGTTAAGCAAGAGGTGTTAAGTACCATTTTAAAAGTCTTTGTTATGACGTGATCTGGGATTGAACTTAGGTCTCCCGGACCATTGGCGAACACTCTACCCACAAGGGCAATAAACAAATAAGTTTTAACTCATTTAATAATAAATTTATTAACTATTCACACTAAAAATGATATATGTACATATCATTTAAGTGATGTACTCTTATGGACCCCCATACATGGCCGAGCTAAAGCAGGACGGCCAGTACGAACATACATTCAGGAACTATGTGAGGATACGGAATGTAGTCCAGAAGAACTGCCAGAGGCGATGAACGATAGGGAAAAGTGGCGAGAGAGGGTCAGGGATATCCGTGCTACCAGCACGACATGATGATAATGATGATGACATATTTAACTGTGTGCAAACAAATAACTGATGTTAAATTGTTAGTGTTATATAACAATGCCTGAAACCATTTAACATTGTTCAAACATTTGAATAATATTAAATAGAATTATTCGTTTCAGAACTGCCCACTTCGCTCGGGATATAGAATACACCTCTGCAGAGAGGTAAGACTCCCCTAATGAGTGTTCTGGATAAGACACTAAACAATCTGATCGTGACGTTCCAGTAAGAGTGGAGCTTTGGGAAATGCGGAGTACCCCTTCATTACCATTGCTCCCTGGTCCCCTCTGGCACGGAGTGGTAACACCTGATTGGATCCTATGTATGGGTGAAATAGGTTTAAACTGTCTGTTTATGCTAAATTGAACTGTTTGAAAAAGAACTATTTTTGACATTGAAACTGTACTTACTCTAAACTGAACTGTTTGAAATAGAATTGTCTGAACTTTTGCTAAACTGAATTACTTGAAATAGGACAGTTTTTAACATTGAAACTGTATACTTATGCTAAACTGAATTGTTGGAAATAGAACTGTTTAGCATGTAACTGTTTGGAAACAAAAACTATACTTATACTAAACTGAATTGTTTGAAATTAAATTCGGCGTTAAATTAGCCGAAAAGGGTTGATACGCCGTAAAATGAAGCAACCAAACAACCAATCGTGTTAGAAATACTTAAAAGCATTTTCACTGAGAGCAAAAAAAAAAAAAAGAAAGAAAAAGAAAATGAGCTCACACTCATTTAAAAATGTTATCTCCATAAAGTGATTACAAAACATATTTGATAGATATGTATATACAGGATTTGGCATTAACGCTAACTAAACGGCTGGAGAAGAAACTTGACGGCAACTACACAAGAATGTTGGGAGCAATATTGAACAAGTCCTGGCGACAACACCCCACGAGACACCAACCATACGGCCACTTGCCTCCCATCACGAAAACTATACAGGTTAGACGAGCCAGACACGCCGGACACTGCTGGAGAAGCAAGGACGAGCTCGTAAGTGATGTACTCCTATGGACCCCCACATATGGCCAAGCAAAAGCAGGACGACCGGCCCGAACTTACATACCGCAACTATGCGAGGACACAGGATGTAACCCAGAAGACCTGCCGGAGGTGATGAATCATAGGGAGAAGTGGCGAGAGAGGGTCAGGGATATTCGTGCTGGTTGCACGACATGATGATGATGATGATAATTCCTATGCCTTAAAACCTAAAAACAAACAACAAAGAAACGAAAAAAACTTACCATCGATATTAAAGAAAGTTATACGACGGAGTCAATTTTTTTGCAATATTTTGGCAGATGCTTGTTTCAAGTGCCTATATTACGTGACGAAAGCAGTCTAAACCGTAGGAAAAGTACCCGATGTGTTGCTAATATGTTGTGCACTGCTTCAATCTGTGTATGATATGAAAGCCACACAGACGAAGTGTAATGTGTTATTCAGTAACTTACACTTTACGAGTTTAAACTGGTTCATAACGCTGCCGATGTCACCAAAAAAATTTGTTGTGTGAAAGGAGAAGACGAAGTTGATCACCATACAGTCACCAGACGTTTCAACAAAAGGATCTGAAAAAGTTCGGGTAGGTCTAAAACCGTGGAATCCGAGGCCATGCTGCACGATGTTGGGGCAAATCTAGAGAGTAGTACTTGGAGAGTATCAGAAGAGCTTGGTGTCTCTCAATCCAGTGAGGTTCGTTAGCTTCACGCCCTCGTTGCGGCTGTATAATATACTGACTGCAGCTCTCTAAAGGGGTACTCCTCCCGCAATGAGTCCCCTGGATATAACATTGAACTGTATCTGATAGTGAGACTTCAGTTCTGAAGCAATTGGAAATGTGTGGAACTCCTTCATTGCCATTACCCTAAAGTCTTCTTTGAACCTGACTCGTAACACATGTTAATGTCCCATCTAAAGGTCAATAAAATTAGTTGAATTAAATAGCAATACTTGAAACTATTTAACTGTATGTAAACAAATTAGCTTTGGCTTTTTAAAAAATAATATTACCTACTAGCTATTCACTTACAAATCATATGATATATAAGCATAAACAGTTAGAATTAGATAACCACGAATGTCGATATGTTATAAAACACAATCAAATTAAATTAGAATTGAGTCTGAAGTTGCCAAAATATTGCAAACCGTTTAATCACCCCAGTATATTGCTGGTCGTCGTTTTTAGTTCATTTAAATATCAAATAACTTTTGTCTTTAATTCTTTTAGATTTCTTTTTCTTTTTTTTTTTTTTTTGTATACGTTCATACAAACAAGGAAACTACTTTTTTGGAAGCTTAATACCAGCTGCATTAGAGATAAAATCATTTGAAGCGTATGTATCGTATGCCAGTAGCCTTCACTGGTAAAAAAAAATGAATTTTTTTCTTTACACGTTTCAGATCTCCAGATACCTGCAGTCGATGTATCAATGGGAAATTAATAGGATTAAAACCACAGAGAGTGATCTCATCCTAAATAATCTACAGTCGTGTTTTAAATGCTGATTAAAACATTGAAAAACTTGTTTAATTCATCCTCGCACAAAACATAAATACTTATTTAGTTCCATTTCTAAATAAATATGCGCTAGATGAACTATATATCTACCTTCAGCCCTATCGATTGGGCCAAAAATACACCGACTTCATCATATGCTGTGGGATCAGACCAACCACCAGAAAAATGGTGCCCAGCCTATGAGAGAAAACTGTATCCGGTGATGGATCTCAATCTCTGAAGCTCTGGGAACTTTGAAAGACTTTTTTCATATCATTACTCCCAGCTCCACTCTGAACCTCGCTGGTAGTACGTTTTAGTGTCGCATTTAAGGATCAAATGAATAAGATTAAAAATCTTTAATATTGGATGGGAATACTTGATACCACATAACTGTTGTACCATAGCCAGATACGGCTATGTGTGAAATGGACGTATAATGTTCATATATATATATAACATAGAACATTGGACTCTCGAAACTCGAAAAACACGTAATGACTTCTTAGTTCAGGTACGAAACTTTTTATTACCTTTGAGTTTAAAGGTTCTTCGACATAAGGAGAGAGATACACATTCTTTCTATTCTGGCTTTTTCATCTGCCCCACCCCCATCTCGTGCGGCACCTGCCCAAGGCCTTCGCGAGCAAGCGAAAGTTAACCGTCTTCTTCCGAGGCAGGATTCAGCTCTACTAACTGACTTTTTAAAATTCCCAAAATCCTCCGCGCGCTTCCGGTGCGTGACTTCATTCGCACTTGCTAGCCCCGTTTCCCATCTGGGCTATTGTGACATCTCTGAGTGACACGTCCGCTCCGCCCCCGCGCGCGCGGGTGATCACCTGCGTTAATGTTGCACCTAAGTAACCCATGCACTGAGCCGGAAGGTTCTCAGCCTAACTAAACCCAAAGGCATAAACCGAAATCCTTCGGCCATTATATTACACTGTGTGCCAAGCAACGATTATTATTAAATAGAATTGTTAATGAAATGAATATATTATAGCCTTGGTTTGTGTTGGTTTCTTTATTTATTGGCAAAACAACCTTCGTGGGTTATTTTAATAACAAAACTGGACTTATAGAAGAATATCAATGATACTATTTAACTAATAGCTGGTGCGATAAGGGAGGTTTATACCTTTCTAAAGGGTATTAGCCCGAAAGAAAACGTAACAGTGCAACCGGAGTTCAAACTCGCTTGCTTCGTGGCCGCAGTCTAGCATTTTAGTCCTTTGTGACTCACATGTGAGGTATACTTGAAACCATATAACTGTGTAAATTATTCATGTTCGATATGAATACATAATACCACATAACAAGATACAAAACAAATGATCATTATAAAATAGATTTGTGAGTGTTAGATAGAAATACTTGCTTGAAATCATATAACTATATGTATATTATTTGTATTAGATTGGAATAATTGATATTATAACCGTATGCGAGTAAATTATTCAGAACAAATAGAAGTATGATTATCAAAAATGAAATGGAACGTTGAAAATATATTTGTTATTACAATCAAATAATTTACAAATCAATCAAATTTCGACATTAAATAAAGCATAACGATTTCCCCGATCTCTGTGTCAAATATATCAGCAAATTAATCATATTAGAAAAGAATTCTTGAAACCATATACAAATCCAAATTATTTGTATTCCGAATTGTTATTATAGAATATATTGATGTTAGATATGAATGCTCAAAGTTATATAACTAGGCACAAATTATATTATATAATAATACTTCAAATCCAGTTGTGAGGCTTCAATTCTGGACATCTGGGGTCATCCTTTCATTGCCAATACTTCAAGGTTCATTTTGACTTGGAATGGTCATACCTGTTAAAGTCCCATCTTTAGTTCAAATAGATTTGTTTGAAAGTCATTAGTGTTAGGAATACTTGAAACCATATTACTATGTGTAAATTATTTGTATTCAGAATAATTACTTGAATCTATAATTGTTTATCAAGAATGATTATTATTATTGTAAGTTATTTGAAATCATATATTTACTTGATGTATGTAAAACCATATAATTTTGAAGACGATATTAATATTAGATAAGAATACTCAAAGCCATAAAACTAGGCACAAATTATTTGTATTATATAATAATACTTTAAAAATTATAACTGTGTGTAAATTATTTGTATTAAGAATAGTTACTTGAAGGTAGAATAATTTACAAATGATTATCATTAATTACTGGGGAGTATTTGAAAATTATTTTCATACGAAGGAAAACTTAAAACCATATAACAGTATGCAAACAAATGATTATTATTACTGAATAGAAATAGTTACTTAAAACAACATAATTGTGTATACATTATGTGTAGTAAGAATAGTTACTTGATCCTTTAATCACTTAAAAATGATTATCATTTGTAACTTGAAATTATAAAGATACTTAAACCTACATAAAATTACGAATTATTTGTATTAAGAATTGTTACTGGAAGCTGTAATTATTTACATATGATTATCATTAGTTGAACAAATATAATTCCTTGACACCACAAAAAGCAATGTTATCAGCATTAAATAACTTATGAGGTGTTAAAATGCAGTAGAATCCACCAAGCAGGCAACCAACCAACCAACCACGTTAGATATAATGCCAAGTCATGTATTGAAGCTGAATGATAGTTTAAAAATACTATTATTTTTGCAATTTAAAATATATGTGATATTGATTCTTGGCACATATATAAGTATCCATAGAAGAACATTACTTAAGAGTTCGTCTTTACTTTTATAGCAGTGTCCTGCATGTCCTGATCATCTTACTTGAGATGGGACTGAGTAGCCGAATAGCAGTTGTTTCGTGGGGTATTGTTTCCAGGATTTCTTCAAGGTAACTCGTAGCATTGTCTAGTTCCTGTCGTATACTACCGCTGGGTTTTGACAAACAACAAGGTACATGTATATAAAAACATATCATCTTATACATTTATATTACATTACAGTGAGGTGCCCGAGGTGTGATTGTTATCGTCGTAGGAAATGGACACGGCAACACAAGTTCAAATCCTGCACGAGACTGATTACATTTCACATAGCACTAATACCCTCGGGAAAGGTATGAATCCAATTACTCTCCCTCCATTTTTGGGTAAATAGTAGGGTAGACTAGGTTCTTCAGTCTTGGTGAGGCAAGTAGTCTAGGAGAAGGAAAACTCAAAATTCAAAACTGATAAACTCCGCTTAAAAATTGACCTTGTGTCATATCCTGCCAGAGTGGAGGTTTTGGTAAATATGATAATCTTATACATTTATTCGTAGACTGTTACGCTTGTGTGAAGCAGAAGAGCAATCCGAGAGAGAGAGAGAGAGAGAGAGAGAGAGAGAGAGAGAGAGAGTTCGTGCATACAGAGAGCAGTCGAGATTCGAAACTGCCAGTGGGAACTGACTTCAGCCAAAATTTATATAATCTTAAAACTGTCACGTGACCCACATGCAATGCTTTTCTTTTGTTGATCACAGTTTACTCCCACGCATTACTTGTTTTTCATAGGTCGTTGTTTACATTCACACAATGCTTCTTTTTTTTTTTTCATTGTTCACAGTTTACAACCACGCATTGCTTGTTTTCGGTAAACATTTTGTTGACTTTATCTACGCCTGGATGTTTGTCTTAATAACATTCGTCGGGTTCATCGTGGGTCAAGGTGATATATAACAGTTCCCATCAATCTTTTTCTCTATGTGTTTTGTTAACATACAATGTGATGCATCCATACAGCAGTATTGAAACAGTTACAGGTTGGAAGAACTTCCGTGGTCGAGAAGGAAGGACTTTTTATTGCCATCATAAAATGTTCTTTGTCAGGGAATCTTGTTATGCATTAAACAATACAGTACAAAGCCTCAAGTTGCATTCAATACCTACTGTTAAATAATGATTAACCATTCAAGTTGTGAAAAGTCCCACCATTGCTTCGAGAAGGCATGAAACCTCTTTATCACAGCAGCTATGGGGGTAAATAGTATCACTACTGTCCTATAAAAATGGCTTTCGCATGAATAAACCTCCAAAGGTGGATATGCTTTTAAAACACAGAAACCAAAACATCATGGGGGTGTCCTCGTGGTGTAATGGTTAAAGCGATGGACTGCGGAATCGTAGTACGCGAGTTCGTACTCCAGTCGAATTATTACGTTCACTTTCGGTCAAATACCCTTGGGAAAGGTACGACCCTCTTATCCTCCCTGCTATTGGTTAAAGAGTACCACTACTGTTCTTCTCAAACAATAGCTTTGGCATTAAATAACCTACAAAAGTTGATATGCCATTAAACAAAGAAACCAAACCAAACGAAACCAAAACGTTATTGCTTAACTTCAGTAAGCCGTCCATATTTATCAATATCTTTTAAGCATTTGCTTAGACTTACAAAAAGTCCTCTGGTTGCTTATAATACCCGTTATTACCAAGCGGTCAGCCATCTTGGTACTGAACAGGACCATCATTGCTTAACTTATCTAAGTTGTCAGCCATCTTACAACATCGACGATTTTTCTGTTAATTATCATGATGGTCAAATTCTCTTTATTTGTTTATTCATTTGGTTGATGTGAAAAAATATTAACGATTCATTTTAGTTTGAATCTTCTGAACTAGGTGGCTGTCTCAGTCAGCAAAATTGATATTGAAATCTTCCCTGACAGGTAACGAGAAGACGTTGGACACTGTCATAAAGAATATAATAAATGCTAACATTAATCTTATTAGTTTGGATGGTAATGGTTTTACTTGCAGACGGTCGAATTAAATATTAACCGAAATATTAAAAATGTCAGGCCTAAAAAATGTTTGAATTAAAAAATACTGACAGCACTTCGCCTGATTGCATACAGGCTATAAGATGGGTATTATAAAAAATAAAATAAAATAAAATAAAGGATGTAGCGGCGTTTAGAATGGTTATCTGTATTTACAGGAGCCAAACGAGCACTATTAGCCATATGCTATAGGAGAGAATTATTATAACTAATATTACCCATATGCTATCCTCATCATCATCATGACCATGTCGTGCCGCCAGTATGGATATCCCTGACCCTCTCTCGCCACTTCTCCCTATCGTTCATCGCCTCTGGCAGGTCATCAGGGCTGCATTCCGTATCCTCGTAGAGCTGCTGAATGTATGTTCGAGCTGGTCGTCCTGCTTTTGCTCGGCCATATGTGGGGGTCTATAAGTGTACATCACTTATGAGCTCATCCCTGCTTCCCCAGCAGTTTACTGCATGTCTGGTTCGTCTAACTTGGATAGTTTTCGTGATGGGGGTAGGTGGCCGTATAGTTGGTTCTTTGTGGGGTGTTGCCTCCAGGGCTTGTTCAATGTTGCTCGCAGCATTCTTGTGTAATTGCCATTTAGCTTTTTCTCCAGCCGTTTTGTTAGCGTCCAAGTAGTGCATCCATATAGCAGTATCGATACGACCGCAGCTTGGAAGAAACTGCGTTTCATTTTATCGGTCAGGTCTGATTTCCATATGATCGATAGTTTATCGATAGCTGTCCATGCCTTCGTAAGCCACGTGTCGATGTCTTTTTCATTTGATGAGACGCTGCTTCCTCGGTAGGTGAACTTGTCTACCAGTTTCAGAGAGCTTCCGTCTAATGTGGAAATGTCGCCTGTGTGATTAAAGCACATTTATTCAGTTTTGTGCGCATTGACATGGAGGCCAATGCCTACCGCGGCTTGTTCTTAACTATGCAGTATATGCTATAAGTGAGAATTATTATTACCGATATTACCCGTATTCTTTAGGAGAGAATTATTATTACTGATATTACCCATATGCTATAAGAGAGAAATATTATAACTGATATTACCCGTATTCTATAGGAGAAAATTATTATAACTGATATTAGCCGTATTCTATATGAGAGAATTATCATTACTGATATTACCCATATGTTATAGGGGAGAATTATTATTAACGATATTACCCGTATGCTATAGTAGAGAATTATTATAACCGGTATTACTCGTATCCTATAGGAGAGAATTATTAGCAGTCTTAAACAAACCAATATTTGGATGGGAAATTGCATTTCTTTCGTTTTCTAAAACGGCCCATATAGCGTTACCAAGGAGGTAAAAGTCTAAGCTTGAAGAAAGCCATAAAGAAACTCCAATTATTTCGATTTTTTTGGTTTGGTTTCGGCGTTAAGCAAATGATAGATACTTTGTCATTTCTTTTCTTGATCACTGATGTAGGGCTGAATTTTAATGGAAAAATGCTTGAATGATAGAGCTGATGATTAAATTTTAGATTTATCGACTCTTTTTTCAAACATTGGACAAATCACTAAAAAAATCATTTAAAAAATTATTCTATATTTTGCTTCCACACCCTATATATGCCGCAGCAATCAGTTGGATAGGAAGTAGTTTATCAGCAGTGAACAGAGAAAAGAGCTGGACGCGGAAGATGGATGCAGTTTTTTTTTTTTCAGTGACGCGAGATAGGAGCAGTAGCCTGTGAAAAGAGGGGAAAACAAGAGAAATATCCAGGAGTGTCATACCTCTCTCCTCTGTGGGCAATTCCAGTCCTTCAAATCTGTGCGTGTCTTTCCTTTTTCCTTTAGACACCGCTATCTCCAGGGCTCCTACAATGTCATGATATGCATCTGCAGAATTTAAAACTGTTGAGTCTGACATCATAGTATAGCCAACGCTGCACACAGTGCAACAAAGTAGGCATAGTAGAATGAAAATTGCACATGTAGCAAGTCAGACGTCACCGTCACAGAGTAAGTGCCGTGTGACGAACGTCTTTTTACTATGAGAGGAACTAAGAGACAAACATTGTGAGAGGCACTAACCCACCAAATCTCGACCGTATATTCTAGTTTACTTAGATATCTTTTACAGTTTGGTTGAAATCGGACAAAAAATGTGGAAGCTTTTGCAGGACGAACGGGAAATTTATGATCCCTAAAAAAAGAGATTAACGCTGCTTTCTTCTCTCATTGTAATGCAGGCATCACTAATGATGGTGATGAGTATTTTGTGGCTGAAAACTTGCTCTACCTATCTGCCGTATTGCCATCCTGTCTTTACTCGGACAGTGGTCGTTCTTCTCGTCGCCATCTTTTATCACGACGTCATGTTGTTCTGTTCTCTTCTCTTCATTGCTTTGGTGAATAAACAAAATAACATCTGCGTGTGTACACTTAAATTTATTGATCTGTAACGCCTTTCCACATACATAACAGTCTTGTAAGATAGCCGGGGGCGACCTTTATGGAAATAAGATGTCGAAACATCAACAGTTCTGGGATAACCAATTAAATTTCAAACTATCTTTAAGTATTTTTCAAAGCATGCATTCGTTCAAGTTTCATTGGGAAAAAAGTTCTAGTTATTTTTTGTTTAGTTATTTGACCTTCAAACATACGGCATTTTTTTGCTAAAAAATGATATTTTACATTTTTAAATGGGGAGGTCAATTACACATACTAATTCAATGTAGAAGGCTTGCCCATTTACACAACCAATATTTTAAAAAGAAAATCCCCACTGGAAGTAAAAAAAGAAATTAAATCAATTCAAACTGTCTGGCTATGTGTCTTTTCCAACACTAACTATCCTAGAAATGGGAGAGCATTCTAGAGTGAATAAAAATGTTAAGGTAAAGCCTCTCCTTATAAAATGTAAGATAACTGTCTGTTTTTTTAGAAAAAAATTGCCAAAGGTTTGAGGGTCTATAAGGAAAAATAACAAATAAATAAATAAATACTAAAAAAAAATTTACTCGGTGAACTTTAACAGGTGCCCGTATAGAACTTTACATTTTTGTAGCTTATAGAAAGCTTTCATCACATGACTGAGATTATATAATCACAACGTGGGTCTCAAATTAAACTTATTTGACATTAAAAACTGTTTAAATCTTTTTAAATTATCAAGACTAAATGCGAAATAAAAAGATTCGACCTATCAATAATTTAACACAATGATGTCCTCTCAGTATTTACATAGACAGATAGATTACTCAATGACTCGATAATCATTGCAATAAATTTTACCGAATCTATCGATCAGCAGGTCTTTTATCAATGGAACTGGCATGTACCTACAATGGAGACATGACAATGCAACGATTCTGTCTCAAAGCAATGACGTCTATGGACTTCTCTTCTCAATACTGGTTCATCTGACAATGCAATCCGCACAGCAGGTTCGACAAGGACGCACATTACGTCAAACAAAATGGCCGTTGTAGCTGGGCGGTTCTCGCAGCAGTTAAAATGTATTCAATGCTCTGCTGGCGGTTCTCTCTTTTTACGAAAACAGAAATTTAGCATGTTTTCTTTAAAAAAAAAAAAGCGGGGATGCATGTCTTTATTAATGTTAATTTATATTCTGCCATTGATGAGACTCTATAGCAACCACAACAACAACAACAACAGCAATAATAATAATAATGATAATAATAATAATAATAATAATAATAATAATAATAATAGCAAATGTAGGCTATGTTGTGACAGAGACGAAACCATCAATCACATAATAAGCGAATGCAGCAAATTAGCACAGACGGAGTATAAGACGAGATACGACTGTGTGGACAAAGTGATCCACTGGGAAATGTGCAAGAAATTTAAATTTGACCATACTAAAAAATGGAATATGCACAACCCAGCACCTGTCCTAGAAAATGACACGCATAAACTCCTATGGGACTTTAACATACAAACGGATGACCTAATCCCGGCCAAAAGACCAGACCTTATAATAATCAACAAAAATAAAAGAGAATTTGCAAAATTGTCGACTTTGCTGTCCCAGCGGACCACAGAATAAATCTGAAAGAAAGTGAAAAGAAGAATAAGAACCTCGACCTTGCTAGAGAATTGAAAAACTTAGGAACATGAAAGTAACGATTGTGGCAATTGTGATTGGTGCTTTTGGTACAATAACTAAAGGATTATTAAAAGACCTGGAGGACTTGGAAGTTGACGGACGGGTAGAGACTATTCAAACGACAGCATTGCTGAGAACGGCCAGAATCCTGAGACGAGTCCTGGAGACTTGAGGAGACTTGCTATCACTCAGACTCCAGTGAAAAACAATCAGCTAACACTGATGTGAAAACTCTTTAGGGTAATAATAATAATGATATCTAGACCTTGCTAGAGAACTAAAAAAATGTGTAACATGAAGTTGACGGTGATACCAATTGTATTAGTGCACATGGGAGAATCCCCTAAGGATTGGTAAAGGGACTAAAAGATTTGGAAATAAGGGGATAAGTGGAGATTATCCAAACAACAGCATTATTAAGATCGGCCAGAATACTGAGAAGAGTCCAGTTGAATGGAGGGGACTTGCTGTCTCTAAAACTCCAGTGAAAAACCATCAGCTAACGCAGGTGTGAAAACGTTTCAAAGGAGAATAATAATAATAATAATAATAATAATAATAATAATAATAATTATTATTATTATTATTATTATTTGATCATATGAACAAATGGTAGATGCACAATCCATAATCTGCCCTAAAAAATAAGATGCTCAAAATTCTCTGGGATTTTGAGATACAAGTAGATCATCCAATCTCGGCCAGACGACTAGACCTAGCGATAGTCAACAAAAACGAGAACCTGCCGAATAGTCGACTGTGACGTTCAGGCTGACAACAAGGTAAAACTGAAAGAAAGCAAAAAGAAAGATAAGTATCTAGACCCTGCTAGAGAACTGAAAAAGTATGAAACATGATGGCCACGCAGATACCAATCGTAGTTTGTACGTTTGGTACAGGGAGGAGGATTTGGAAATGGGTGGACAAGTGGAGACCATGCAAACTGCAGCATTGTTGAGAATGGCCAGAATACTGAAAAGAGTCCTGGAGCCTAAAGAAAACTTGCTGTCAATCAAACTTCAGTGAAAGACTAGCTCACGTTCGTTTAAAAGAGTCACCAGGAATAACCCTATAAACAAATCGGAGGAGAATGCACAAGGATAAATAAATAAGCGGAGGCAAAGGAAAAAACAATTTTGGAGTAAGATATGAGAACAGAAAGAACATAACAGAAACACCGAATGGATAAATTATAGAAAAAAAAAATTCAAGAACTTGAAGATGGCCCTGAGCCAAACGTAAACCTGGACTCACTAAGCGCAACACACAAGAACCAAATGCAGAGAAAAAGAGGCCCTGATGGCATACAAGGGTTCAGGTTTTAGAATTTATAATCCACCCGTGACAGATTAGCCCTGAAACATAAAAAAATACTTTGAAAAAGCAAACATAACGGAATTGGAGATGAATGTGAAAACCAGCCTGATCCAAAAAGACTTCCAAAAATGGACCCTGTTCAGCAAATATAGACCTATAACGTGTTTACCAATGATGTTGAAAATCTTGTCCGCACATATAAAAGAAGAAATCTATAACTCACTTGTATGTCGTTGACACTTTTAGAGTGAACATGATGGATGCTGCAGGGGAATTAAAGAAACAAATGATCTACGAAATGTGTATCAGAAGGTACTCATAGTTTAACGAATATCATTGTAAAAAATAAACTCGGTAACCAGTGATCAAACCTTGGACAAAGCTGTTTGCATTTCACATAGCGCTATCATTGCGAAAGGTATGAATATAACTATTCTGTGTCCAGCTAAAATAGTAAAATAGTAACTAGGGTAGACTGAGCTCTTTAACATCGATATGACAACTAGTCTAGGAGAAAGACAACCATGGATTCAAATCTGTTAAACTTTGTTTAACAATTCACACACACACACACACACACATATATATATATATATATATATATATATATATATATAGATAGATAGATAGATAGATAGATAGATATGCTGGGGTTCCGTTGCAAGTCTACTGAAAATTTCAAACGAACATATATATACTGAAATTCTCAGTATGCTTGTAATCGAGATCCGACCTCTCTCTCTCTCTCTCTTTCTCTATCTATCTATCTATCTATCTATCTATCTCTATAATGTTGTTTACAATATTTATAAATAAAGTGTTCAATATCATTGATTGATCATACATACTTACTTAGGATAGCGTAGATACAGAATCAACGGTGTTCAGCAACTGCCAGTTTCTCGTTTATATTCATCCAGCCAATGGGCACGTCAACGAGAACCGTTGACTCTGTGTCTAAACTAGCCTAATATATATATATATATATATATATATACATATATATATATATGCGTGTGTGTGTATATATATATATATATATATATTATCATTCACAGACAGAGTGTTGGGTGGGGGTGTATATTCATTGCTGCAAGAGGTGGCACTGCGTAAAAATCATACCCGAAGAAAATGAACTCGACCAATCAATTTTAAATTCTGTCCGAAGCTATTTGCGTTTCACTTCCCGTTAGTTACTCTGGAAAAAAGCATGAATCCATTTCCCTAAGTCTATGAGTAAATTGTAGGTCGGATTGATCTTTCTAACTGACGGAGTATAAAAATCGGTCAATAGGAATTGAAAATCAGGAAGCGTGGGAATAGAAACGGCTCCTCATAAAAAAGAAAACACTCTTAACTGAAACAGAAGACCATCAGTAGTAGGATGTTTTCCCCCGACTCTAGCTCCACAAGGAATTCATAGGAATACTATACACATACATTGTAATCAGACTTGCAAACTGATCATACTCTCTTGTAATGTGATTGATTTTCTTTAGAATAATCCACTTGGCGTTCAATAAACTTATTCAGGAGAATTTTCCAAGTGCTGGAGAGAAGCTAGAACAAAAATAATAGCACACTTAAAACATGAAATCTTTCGTTGTTTTATCCTTTCAGTTTACTGAAGCCGTGGAAACGAACAGAAAAGGAACTTTTGTGTCGGCTTTCGTTGCTGCTGGCAAACTGATTCATCCTGTGATTGGCTCACAAACTATAGGAGTCTCTAATCAAGTCTCTCGGTTGCCTTTTCACAGACTCTTCTCTAAATTTCGAGAAACAAAACCAACTTCGGCGAAATCTCTCGCCCTTATCTTCCTCAATTGCTGATACCCTTAGACACGGCTAAAAACGCTCGCCAAAAATTGATCTGATCTTTAATAAACCCGAGGATTTGGTGTTTCTCAGACGACCTAGAGACAATCAAGTCAACGTCGCAGCCCTGAAATCTGAAATACTAGACTTTGTCGAAAACGCAGATCCTTGGCACAGTTTTGAAATAAGCAACTCTTTAGCCATCCGTCAGGTGCGACAATATTATTAGTTACTGAGTTTATGAATTAAAAACTT
Organism: Sepioteuthis lessoniana; assembly: GCA_963585895.1. Lineage (NCBI taxonomy): Eukaryota > Metazoa > Mollusca > Cephalopoda > Myopsida > Loliginidae > Sepioteuthis > Sepioteuthis lessoniana. Next base: position 64,774,311 of record OY757939.1, on the reverse strand, counting down.
TTTCTTTGTTTTGGATATTGTTCCTATTCTCCAAGATTTGGAGAGTGTTTGATATTGTCTTGAGGTCCCCTTTTGATATCTGTCCATGCTGCTGTGTAAGTCGGATACTGGAAACCAAAGTTACAGAAAATGCACGTGGTATCTAAAGTAAATGGGACGCAGGTGTTCCCAGCGGAAATTACATGGGTGGTAAGCTAGAAGGAAGCATAATTTTGGTCGATGGTATGTTAGAAGGTGGCATGTCTACGTACAATATGAGGGCATCAGTCCAAAGATGTGACCACAAGAATTTGTGCGGGCGTCCGAGATATTATATAACCAGGAATATTTTGACCCGAGCAGAGAAAAGAGGAAAGCGGTTCGTACGTCAGCCCCTGTGTGTGCTGCTCAGCTATCGTCGGTTCTCTCTTACTCGACCCTCTCATACCTACATTTTCAGTAATAAAAGGAAAAGAAATGAAGCTGGTTATATATTTTATATATAAGCTTTGTTGTCTTTCTCTGGTACACAACAAAGGCAATTGGATAAAAAAAAGAAGCGCTCTAAGCGAAATGGTTACCACATAGGAAATTGAACCGGTGACCTGAGTTTAAATTCTGGATAAGGTTGTTAACATTTCTCTTCGTGCTAACGCCCTTGGGAATTATATAAATTCATCTCTTCAACCGAACTGAAGTCTAATCGGCTTTTCTCCTCGTAAAAGAATAGACCTTCTGTCGCCTCCTGCTCATAGTGGAGGGGTTCGGTAAATGCACACGAGACTGAGTGATTGACTTTTTGGAGTGAAGAGACTTTGACGATTTGGCGTGAAAATCAGCATTCGAAAATCTGTCTCTTTTTACGTGCATTTAAATATCAACTGCTTCGTAGGAAATGGGCGTTTCGTGCTGTGTAATGTTTAACGAGCTAGACCTTCAAAGCATTACAAATGAATTCAGTTCTCACTGAGTGATTTATACTTTTAGTCTGTTGATAAATCCAGCTAAGCGTAGTTTAATACAACATCTTAGCAGCTAATGTTGATACAACAATACTCACATCTGAAGAATTTAGAAGTGGTGAATTCGATCCTCACTTGGCGCCTCCGTTCTTGTTCTCTTGTTCCAAATAAAAACTACGTGTAGTCTCACTTGGTTTAATAGTAAATCATTTTGACAGATTATTACTAATGAGTTTGATTCGCACAAGGTTTGCCATATTTCTAGTCTAATGACAAATTAAGCTTAGAAATTTACCAGGGTGGAATAGTTAGCAAAAGAAAAATAACTAATCAGTGATTTCTCAGCAGGACATTCGATTCTCATGAAGTACCCCATACTAGTGACATTGTACCCTAGTTTTATCGACGTCTAGTAAGTCAGACCTGACCGATAAAATTAAACGCTGTTTCTTTCAAGCAGCGATCGTGTTGATACTGCTATATGGATGCACTACGTGGACGCTAACAAAACGGCTGGAGAAAAAGCTTGACGGCAACTACACAAGAATGCTGCGAGTAATATTGAACAAGTCCTGGAAGCAACACCCGACAAAGCAGCAGCTATACGGACACCCATCACGAAAACTATCAAAGTTCGAAGAACCAGACATGCAGGACACGGCTGAAGAAGTAGGGACGAGCCCATAAGTGATGTACTCCTATGGACCACTTCACATGACCGAACAAAAGCAGGACGACCTGCTCGAACATACATACAGCAGCTCTGTAAAGATACGGGGTGTAGCCCTGAGGACCTCCCTGAAGTGATAGTGAGGGTTGGCGAGAGAGGTTCAGGGATATCCGTGCTGACGGTACGACAAGATGATGATGATGATGATGATGATGGTGGTGGTGATGATGAGTACATAGTCTCTGGACACATTGTATGGTGCAATGTTCCGTGAGGTAGAATTGCAGATCATTGCCTGCGAATTAAATTTTCACAAGGTGTTCTAAATTTTTGGCCTTGTGTCAAGCTTAGCTAAGCTAAGTGAATGATTACAACGCTTTGGTCTTCTACTGTAATACATTTCCTTGCTGGATTTGGGCATTTTAATCTTCTTATAGAAAGACGACTAACATTTACAATCTCATTATACTGATAACTCGTTTCTTTGAAGTCATTCTTAAGGCTACGAATAGGCAAATTTAGTCTTAGCATTCTCTCTGAAAAGTAAACATCTAAAATCACAGAGAAGAAAATCAGAAAGACAACTATTAAAACGTAATGATAGTACTGGAAACTTCTGTGTAACATTTAATTTCGCTCTCTTTCTCTCACAGTTCAGTTTCTGACACAATAATCAAATGAGTGTAGCAGCCAATATTAATCATTATTGTTACTAATAACTGACCAGAGTAACCCCCATCCCTTGGCGCAGTGGCTGATCTACTGGACTGCAGCTTCAAAACGAACGCGTTCGAATTCCAGTTGCACAATTACGTTCCCTTTTGGACACTTACCTTTGGGAAAGGTACGAAACCCTTTATCCCTGCTGCTATTCGTTGAATAGTATCACTGCTTTTTTTTTCTACGAGGATAGCTTTGGCATTAAATAAACCATGAAGGTTAATCTGTCATTAAACAAAGAAGCCACACTAAACCAATTATGGACCATACGAAAGACCGCAAAAAAAAATTCAAATCCGAATTTTTTTTCATCCTTTCGTTATTGTATTTAGTTTAATTTTCTTCAAATTGACTTTGGGGTGGGGGGTAGCAAACGTGCTGGACTTCGACATTGTAGTATGTGAGTTCGAACCCTTGCCATACAGTTGCGGGCATTTTCGAATTAATACTTTTGGCAAAGGCATGAACTCCCTCATTCCCAAAGCTACAGATTGGATAGTATCACAGATGTTCTTTTACAGGGATGTCTTTGGCATTAGATAATCCACAAAGTTTGATATTCTTTAGACGAAGAAACCACACCTGATTCCTGACCAGTATCCTTAGAAGGAGACAAAATCGCATCCTCTGTTGAGGTTCCATCCCTAGAGATTTGAAGCCACATCTTTTGATGTCATTACTTCCTTGTCCATTCTGACCCAAGCGGCTACAACTATTAGACTGTCATCCATGTGTTAAATCAGTTTGAGAGATTTAAAAGAAATGTGAACGATATTAATATATACTGTCTCTTAAAGCATTGATATTGCAACAAAATATGAAGTGTTTAGCTGTTTAAAAAATTGTGAAGTTTATCAATAGCTTGGCTCTTAAAAGATCGATATTGCAATGAAGACTGAAGTGTTTAGCTTTTTAAAACGATTGTGAAGTTTCTTAAAATATTGGCTCTTAAAACACTGATATTGCAGTGACGTATGAAGTGTTTAACGGTTTAAAATGACTGAAATTCTTAAAACATTCTACTGCAATGAGGTATAAAGTGTTTAACTGTTTAAAGTGATTGTGAAGTTCATTAATAGCTTGGCTCTTAAAATATTGATAGTGCAATGAAGAATTGAGTGTTTAACTGTTTAAAATAATTGTGAAGTTTATCAATACATTGGCTCTTGAAGAATTAATATTGGAACTAAATATTAAATGTTTACCGATTTCAAGTTATTTGGAGGGGGATTCCTGTAGTGTAGTGGCTAATGTGCTGGACCGCAACTTCATTGTAAATGAGTTCGAACTCCGGTCGTGCGATTACATTCACTTTCTGACTAATGCCCTTGAGAGTGGTAAAGCATCTAAATCTACCCTAGCTAGCTTTTGAAAAGCACTACTACTGTCATTTAAGAAGACTGGCTTTGGCATTAGCTAACCCACAAACGTTGATATGCCATTAAAGAAAGAAACCCATACAAACCAAATTATTGTCAATACATATATTTGCACAGTGTACAATTGGAAACTGGAATTATTAATGTAAGTTTGGTTTTGAATAATTCAAGAAGAATTGTCTGAAATGGTGGAAAACAAAAAGATCAGAGAAACCAAACATCATATATGTTCCATCGTTTCGCTGTCAACGTAGAAAATAACATTAAAGTGCAGGATTTTTTTTTCATCGTAAGTGTTACATGTTTTTGTAGAAGTAAAATTCAATTATTGTCAAAGGATCTCCTTATTAATTTGATGACATATCAACCTTCATACATCATTTAACACCCACGACATGCTTGTAGAACAAGAAAATTATGAAAAAACATATAATACATATGTACTACTCATAAAAAGTGTAACTGATTAATGCTTTCTAAATGGTTTTGAAATTTTCAAATATTTTAAATAAATTAAATATTTGTTTTAGTTTAATATATCTATTAATGTATCATTAAATGAGGTTATTAATTAAATTTTAAATCTAATTCAATATAAAATCTGTAATTTAGGTTAAAATGTAATTAAAAAATAAGATTAAAAAAATTCTTAAAAATAAATTTACTACATTTCTAACCGAAATTAAGATTAAAACGGAAGTTGGCTTAATGAGGAGATAACTCTTCACCCCTCTTCTATCCCCTCTCATTCTTCTGTGTCTATTCTAGTTTTTTTATCAAAAAGATCTGAAGAAGTCCTGTTAATTTTTTTTCGTGTTTTTGTAAATTTCAAAAATGCGTAACAGGATGGAAATAAATTTATAATCCTAAGTGACCGGTTTCGTTGTTTTTCTTAAAGTATATATATATATATATATATGTGTGTGTGTGTGTGTGTGTGTAGAACTACACAGGAGTCCGAAAATTACGCACATATTTTCACATATAGAAGTAAAGTAGATGACTGTAGTTGAACTTGATCCGAAGGCTCCCTTTTCATAAGCTACTACACAAACGTGTAGAGGAGAGCTCTACTCCTTTTCCTGTATTGCTCTAATTTACCCTTGATCCTTACTTTAGAATACTGAGTGTTAAGCAAGGCGGCATTATTTTTTGAGTTTTCGGTATGACTTGGCCTGGGTTTGAATCCCAGTATAATACGTTAATTGAGCTCCGAATTGAGCCCCCAATATGAAAATACATTTTGCCAAAATATATAAGATAATATAAATATTATCGTGAAAAATATTTTTCCTTACCTGGGGTTACTGCCTTTATATATATATATATATATATATATATATTATCAGTCAAACTGATGGCACGGAGTCCTCTGAATCTCTCTCTTACACCATAAGTCCTTATTATCCATCGCTCCAGTTAGATTGCATCCAGTGTCCGCAGATATTTAATGGATGTAAGTTTAACTGGTCAGCCATTTTAAGTGTGTCTATGTGCAGAAGTCAATAATAACACGGCACTTATAAGTTCTTCCTTACTTCTACAGCGGCTCTGGACCGGAGGGGTAGCATCTGATAGGGTCCAATAGGTAACAAAAGAAATAAACTCTGTAGTTATGCTAAACTGAATTGTTTGAAATAGAACTGTTTATATGTATAAAAATAGATTTGGTATTAAATAACCAACAATGGTTGATGTGCCATAAGACCCAAACCCAACCAATCAATAGTGGTGATAGAGGATGTATATCTCAAATTGCGACAACAGAGTCATCAGTACTTGAGGAAGAACTGTGTCTTAGTGATACCAGCACTTATTAGCTCAGTCGGTTAGGGTTGCGGAATGCAGCGACAGCATCTCTGCAGAGGGGTAAGACCCTACCCACCCAACGAGTGTCTTCGATATGACACTAAACAATCTGACGGCGAGGCACCAGTAATGGTGGAGATTTAGGCAATGAGGAGTACCTCTTCGTTGCCAGCACTCGCAGATCCACACTGGCCCGGAGTGGGAGCACCTCATAGGGTCCTATTTATGGGTCAAATAGCTCTAAACTGTGTCTAAAATTGGAATGCTTGAAATTGGACTGCTTTGACATTTAAACTGCTTACTTATTCTAAACTGAATTGCTTGAAATAGAACTATTTTTGTATGGTAAACTGAATTCTTTGAATCAGAATTGTTTTGACATTAAACCGTGTGTAAACAAAAACTATACATATACTAAACTGAATTGTTTGAAGTAAAACTGTTTATTTGTATAAAAATGAATTTGGCATTAATTAACCTACAAAGATTGATATGCCATAAAACAAACAAACCAGTACTTATAGTCGACATATATAATTTTCTGTTAATTCATAATAAAAATGAAAGCTAGTATTCACTAGTATTTCACTAGCCACAATGCTAACTTAGTTTACTAACTCATCTAATTTGGATTCTAGTATTTTTGCAACTGTACCAGCAACTATTTGTACCAGAGGAACCTTTTTATTGTAAAGATTCCTCAACTTGTGACGAGTTTCCGTTGTTCTTTTCTTCTTTTTCTCTTACTTAATTTTTTGTTTTCTTTCACATCAACATCCAATTTTTGAAAGATTAAGCCACCAGTTATCCGAATCAATATTTAATTAATGACTGGATTTGAAAATTAAGAGGCGGGTTTTTGATATTTTAACGCGCGTAGTTTCTTTGAAAACAGCTAGTTTCGTTTCTCCCATTATGAGTCGTTCAAATTTCTTTTGGGCATTTTGATGAATTGACTTCATTATAATCTTTCTGATAATAATCTTGCCATTGTTAATAATCGGGGATTTAATTTCATTGATTAATATTTAATTAACTTCTAGTTAACATCTTTTTTTCCTCTATTATTCAGAATCCTTGTTTATTTTATTTATTCATCACATTTATCGCGTTTAGGTTCTAAAATTTAAAGGTTTCTTTTGCGAATGTCAATTTACACGGGAAAAAACAATTAGCTATAATGGTGTGATTGCTAAAGGCCACACCATCCTTCATCCTATCTCATTATGCCTTTTCTTCATCAGCTGCAGGATTTAGGCGTCCCTCAAAATCGATAATATCTGAGGAGTAATGAGTCTCACCCAGCCACAGCAGTCTGTATCAGGGTATCAGTGAATTTAGATTAAGCGCTTACTGTCTCTTCAGTTAGCTACTTTTGGTCGACTTCGTTGTACGATATTATTTAAAGGCTGATAATATTAACTGTTCTTATTAATGATAAAACCGCTGGGAGTACCTGTAGCATAGTGGCAAAGTGCTGGAATGCGACATCATAGTAAGTGAATTTGAACTACAGTTGTAGTACCACTACTGTTCTTCTTAAAGGATTAATTTTGCATTAAATAACCCAAGAAAGTTATTTTGTCATTAAACAAAGAAACAAAACCATGTGAAAATCTAAGGTAAGACCTCGGGGGATATTTTGAAAAATATTAATTCAAAAATAGCAAAAAATGTTTGCCAGCATCTCCCGTGGCAACAATAACCAGAGGCCACTAATATATATATATATATATATATATAGAGAGAGAGAGAGAGAGATTGGAAAAATCCGACAATATGTGTAAAATTAAATGAAAAAGTGGATAAATCAAAGCATAGACAACAGATTCAAATTAATATTTCGTCTTTATTTCATCAAAGACTTCTTCAGATGTTTTTGATGAAATAAAGACTAAATACTAATTTGAATCTGTTGTCTTTATTTTAGTTTGCCACTTATATATATATATATATATATATACGTGTGTGTGTGTGTGTGTGTGTGTGTGCATTTTATATGTAAATTATATATATATATATGTATATATATTAGGACTAGTCAAAACATTCGCAATATTTTGTAACACGTAAATTGTCGACGCGTACGTCTTTCGCCAGTCCATTGGCCTTGCGGTTAGAGTTTTCGCCAAAGGCCCGGAAGAATGGAGTTCAATCCCAGATCGAGTTATACCAAAGATTAAAAAAATGATACTTGATGCCTGCTTGCTTAATACTCAGCATTAAAAGTTATGGATCAAGGATAAAGTGGAGCAATACAGCGAAAGGAGTAGCACCCTTCCCCACACCCTCGGATCTCCCTCACCTAAGGTTGCCAACTTTACTTACTTTTGCTTTTATGTCTTTCGACTGCAGCAGTTCAGACTATAGAGGGTACCTGCTGTGATTGGTAGTATAGTGATGATATGTGTGTTGACAGTTTCTGCATTACTTTACTCTGTGTGTAATTTGAAAGCCACGCAGAACGTGCAACCAAGTTTTATGGAGAAACTTATACTTTATGAGTTCAAACTAGGCCATAACGCTAAGCAAGCCATCAAAAACATTTTTTGTGCGAAAGATGAAAGCGCTATTGATCACAGTACAGTGAGTAGATGAAGTAATTTCGCTCGGTTTGCAAAAACCTCCAAGATCAGGCAAAGCTAGAAAGGTATAAAAGTATGGATTCCGAGGTCGTGCTACAAAGCTTACAGGCAAATACGGTGCGTGTGAGGAGAGCTCGGTATTTCTCAGTTTACAGTGGTTCGGAAATTACATGACATTTCCAAAATATTGGAAATTATTTAACTCAGGCTAGTATATAAACACCACACACACATACACACAAACATATATATATATATATATATATATATATTATATGTGTGTGTGTGTGTGTGTGTGTGTGAGTCAATCTACATTATTAAAAAAATCCCTAATAATAATAATAATAATAATAAACCTCGACGTTGCTAGGGAATTGAAAAAACTATAGAACACGAAACTAACAATTATACCAGTCGTGATTGTTGCTTTTGGTACTGTCACCAAAGGATTATTAAAGGGACTTGAGGACTTGAAGGTTGGAGGGCGAATAAAGACCATCCAAATGACCAGAATACTGCGAAGAGTCCTGGAGACTTGAAGAGACTTGCTGTTACTTAAACTTCAGTGAAAGACCATCAGCTGTCGTTGATGTGAAAAACTCCCAAGGATTAAATTGTGATAAATATATGCATGTGTTTGTGTGTGTGTGTATGTGTATGTGTGTGTGTGTGAAACTACATAACTAGAATTATCATTAATAATATATATATGTATGTGTGTGCGTGTATGTGTGAGCGTATGTATCAATCTATATTAATAAAATAATTAATAATAATAGTATATATATATATAATTTTGATAATATAGTTTACTATAATTTCAAAATCAGTGATAAGCATTTATATGAAAATGGTATCGACACAGTCAACACCGACTGAATTTCTTCAGATTAGTAAAAACGCCGTCTCAACGCGTGTCCTGTGTATGACACTAAACTGCGCCTGATGGTAAGACTCAATCTTTGAGCTATAGGGAATTAGTAGTACCACTTGGTTACCATTATTGTTAGGTCCACAGAACTATTTTGTCATTTACTAAAAAATTATAAAAAAACAAATGAATTTATCAGTGTCAAAAAGGAATACTTGAAATTATCTAACTGTGTGAAAACAAATAAATTCTAACTCGTTTTAAAAATATTGATTACTGCTCATAGATATGTATAAAAGATATTTTGCATTTAATGACCCTCAAGGTTTGATATACTCTAAAGTATATATATATATATATATATATATATATATTGGCAGCATTTCTTCATTAATATATATTTGATTGAACATAAAAGTGATTTTTGCCTACTTATTTTTTTGTTAATCCTTTCAATTTTTTACCGCAACCAAATGCACTACAATCATAAATCAGATGAAAAAATATTAAAAACATTGATTCAAAGAAACATACTCCAAACTGATCCTTATGAAAAACATAAAACTTGTCATATGCTATAATGAATTTAAAACCTCCAACTCAGTCATTAAAAATAATTCCTCTCCTTCGATTGGAGTTTTGCAAAAAAACAACATTATACATCAATTTAAATACCCTCTAGGAGATTGTATCACCGAAAACAACAATATATATAACGGTTTAACCTCAACTAACTTATCGAGAAGATTTACAATGCAACTTTCAGATACAAGTTCCATAGCACAGCATTTTAAAAAACATTCATGCCCAACCACAGAATTACGGAAAATTCTTACCGAAAATACAATAATATTAGGACAACAAAATAATAAGCAAAAACTACAGATTTTCGAGGCACTACATATTAGGAACATACAACCTAAACTTAATAGAATTCATTTTGAAATCAGTGTTAATGTACTTAAATGTCTTTAGCTATTGACGCAATTTATAGAAACAAATTCGAAAAATAAACGCAATACAATACAACAGTACAAACGCTCATTCTTACAAAGTAGTAATGTACATACAAAAGTTACATCACTTTTTTAATACATCCTCCCCTGATGATGGCCTAAAGTTGGGCAGAAAGTACTTGAGAAACAACAAATGATGGAAGATTTATCAACCAATTCCTGCCGCATATCATAATATCAATACGGCAATTCGAAAGGATTAACAAAAAATATGTTGACAGAAAATAGCTGTTATGTTCAATCATATATATATATATATATATATATATATATATATATATATATATTCATTTATACCTTTTGTATTCTCAAAAAAGTAAAGTATGGAATCAGTAAATTATGTGTGTCCCTGAATATCCACTTGTGTTAAATGTTTCCTTGAATCTTTGTTGAGGTGAGCGAGTGACAATTGCACTCTATTGTCGTGTTCAGTATTTACAAATGTGCTTTGAGTGACTTTGTTTTGCCGTAAGATAATACTCAACTCGATTCTACTAAGAGTTCAACAAAATGTCACAGACTTGATATTTTAAATATCTCACATTTGATACTCAACAATAGAGTTGACATAGGAACAAGGGAAAGTGGCAAGCCGATAAACTAAAAGTTGAACATCGGTATTGTTGTACTCCCTACATAAGGGGCTCACCCTCCTCCATAAATACACGTTAAAGGAGGGCGTCAGACGGGAGTTGACCAGACCCACGAGACACAATCACGTGTGATACCACTTGCGTAGTGGACGGATAGTCACTACCCCATAGGACTCTCAGCTTCCTACTGTTTAACGAAGTTCACTTATATCTTGTTTCTGTTACTTGAATATATATGTTTTTCTATTAACCTTTTTGTGTTCCCTAAGTCTTTCTTTTATCAGCATCACAACATATATATATATATATATGTATACATATATATATAGCTTTTGATTTGACTTTTAGAGGTGCAATACATTTTTATTCATACATATACAGTAGTGGAATGCTTGGTGGTAGTGAGGATATTTTGTTCAGTTCCTACTCACCAAGTGTCCATATTAGCATGATTATATCCATGATATACTATCAATGCATAACGAAAGGAAAAACAAAATAAATTCACTTACTCTTACAACAACAATGTACAATAATGGTATTCAAAGAATGATGTACCCAAATAGTGAGAATTATGAATATATAGTTTTATGAATCAGTCCTCTGTCCCAAGTCGGATGTAACACTAGGTCAATTTTTATGGTTTGAATTCGGGGCATTACTTTTTCTCGATTGCTTACTTAGCCAAAGATGAAGACTTCAGTTTCTTCTTTCATTTCCTTATAGTTTGTTGAAGATCAAGTGGATTCATGCCTTTTCCCAAAAATCATTCGCGCAAAATGAAACGCAAATATCATGAACAAGTAGTATATGGACACGGTCGAAACATACAAACAGGCTTACTTGATGGGTGTAGGTAATATAGCAATGTGGCCAATGAGTTCCCTTATAGGGTCAAAGACAATAAGGCCAGATTCAAAAACAGATCGAGAAGAGGTTGCTGAGTGACAACCGACAAGACCCCTTCAATAGAAAGTTTTTTTTTAAATTGTGTCCTGTATTTAATTTGAAAAAAAAATACAAACAGTCTTACTAGATGGGAGTAGGCAATATAACCATGAGGCCTTACGGTTCCCCGACAGACCCTATCAGAAGAAATTATTTATCTAGCTCAGTATTTAATTTAGAATTAAATAGATATGATTGCTCAGTCGACTGGGACTATAGAATACCCCGACTGCTTCTCTAACCCTAACCCTAACACCAACCAGTGTCTTGGATATGACACTAAACAATCTGATGGCAACGTTCAAGTATTGCTGGAGCTTTGGGGAATGCAAAATACCCCTTCATTGCCATCGCTCCCAGATCCACACTGGCCTGGAGTGGTAACACCTGACAGGGTCCTATCTCTGGGTCAAATAAGACTAAATACCTTACTTATGCTAAACTGAATACTTGAAATAGAACTGTTTTGATATTTAAACTGTACTTAGGCTAAACTGAATTGTTTAAATTAGAACTGTTTGAATAAACTGAAGTGCTTGAAATAGAAATGTTTTTGACATTAAACTGTGTACTCATGCTAAACTGACTTGTTTGAAATAGAACTGATTATTTGTATAAAAATTGATTTGGCGTTAAATAACCTCCAAAGATTGATATGTCATAAAACCTAAACAACTACCCATGAATTGATATGAGCAAAAAGTGACGCACATTTTCAAGCGGAAAGTTTTATATTAAAAATATAAAAATGTCATACTTGATTTTAAAAATTTTTTTGTTACTAAAAGGAACCGATCTCAAATTTCCGTCAAAAAATAGAAAAAAAAAATCAGTCTTTGGTATAAAGGTTAGTTGGCTGGGTTAGGTGACTTTTGTTAATGAGTTTGGTTCACACTAGAGGCACTATCAAATCTGGCTTTGGGCCTAGCTAACCTAAGTTTAGTAAGTCACAACAGAGTCGTGTTCGAGCCAAAAGTACAGACTGAAACAATGATCAGTTCAGTTTAGGTGATCTATCGTCGTATTTACTCTTGTGAAAGATGATCTCATGTATAGATCGAACTTACGATCAGAAAGTCTTTTATTGAACTCTTTCAATAATGTTTGAGTTTCATCTTTAGAAATTTATAACTCATATCATCGTCAAACTTCTGCCAAAGAATTAGTTCTTCAATACTCAACTTTTAGTTAGCTGACTCTAGTCTAGGATGACCCGAATGCTCCCTTTTTAATAGCTACTACACTGAGGTGTATGGACGGTGCTACACCTTTCCCTATGTTGCTCCACTTACCCTTGATCCGTACTATATTATGCTCAATGTTAAACAAGGTGACATCAAGATTCATTTTTGAGTCTTCGGTATGACATGACCCGGGATTGAACCCCAGTATCTCAGACCACTACCATACAGACTTGTTAATGAGTCGGGTTTTGCCTTTTGTTTACATCACTTCCGAGATATATTTGCTGATACATTATACCGCATGAACTTTCAGAACATGAAGATTTTATAAGAAATAAACTTTAATGTTTTAAATTTTGTCTGAGGATTATGTCTTTTAAGCCGCTTTTACTTATTTCATTCATGATAAAAATATTTTTCTAATAAATAAATAAATGAAAAATCACCTTGAGAAGATCAATATAAGTTTAATTTTCCCATTTTTCAAATCCCAAATGTAAGGCTCCCGTTTAGGTATAAACTCCATTAAGAATAAAGTGAAGAAAACGTATATATCCGATGAATTATCTTAAAACTGATTATCCTCTTACATATCATTGATTTTAAAAATTGATTTGGTTTGTTTAATTTGTTATAAGATATATCAACTTCTTAGGGGTTATTTAATGCTGAAACTTTGCTTGGTTTGGCTTATGTTAAATGGAATATCAACCTTTGTGTGTTATTAAATGCCAAAGTTATCTTTGTAAATAAACGGTTAGGATAGTATTTAACGAAGAGACGATGAGATGAGAAGATAATACGTGGTGCATTCAATAAGATTCCAGACTTTTTTTGTACAGGCATTTAAAATTGCTGTAGACTCTTGAAATTTAAGTATATTATTGCTATACATCTTATGAGATGACTGATCAATTTTTATGATTTCAGGTTCAAATCAACATCTACTGCAGCAATTGGAATACACCTTACTAAAGTCCGAGGGTCACAGCTGGTGAATTTCAAAAATGCAATCTGGACGTGAAAAAAAAAAAAAAACGATATGCAATAAAATCCTGTTTAAACTTGGAAAAATGCCATAGAAACGTATGGAATGCTTCAGACTGCTTTTGGAGCATCTTGCATGAATCAAGCATCAGTTTTTGAGTAGCATAAGAGATTCAAGGAAGGCAGGGAGTGTGTGAGGGAGAATGAGAGGCATGGGAGGAGTAAGGAAGTCAATACACCAGAGTTGATTGGCCAAAGGGTTAGGGTTATGTTATTACGTTGAGGTTTTAAGGGAGTTCAACAAGAGATTCCTAGGGAAAAGGCCAGCACTCTTCAAATCGGGTCTGTGGCATTTCCACCAGAACAATAGACCAGTCCACAACTCCATCTTTGTCACTGACTATTTGACCAAAATAGGCATCAAGACAGTTCCTCACCCTACCTATCGTCCAAACCTTGCTCCCTGTGACTTTTGGTTATTCCCTAAGCTCAGAGGCTGTCGTTATGAGACAATTGAGGAGATGAAAAAGGCTGTGACGAAGGTCATTAACACGCTCCCACAAAAGGACTTCCATGGGGCCTTCCAGAAGTTGTTGGAACGGTACAACAAGTGCATTGCAGCCGGAGGAGATTACTTCAAAGGGGACTAGAGTTTCATGTGTATACTATCAATAAAAGTGCCCATACAAAAAAAGTCGGGAAACTTATTTAATGATCCTTGTACATTTCCAAAGGGAATTAGTCCAAAAGTGAATGTAATAGCGCGACTTGTGTTCTATCTTGCTTACTACAATGTTGCATTTTATCAATATAGCCACTACAGACAATGTCCTTGCCTAAATTTGATTCGTTTGTAAAGGTTTCATTATCATCAAAGCAATTTTCAATATTCTTTGGCACTTTTTTATTATACTTTTCTTTTTATCGTGGTGTAATGGTTATCGTCGTAGGAAATGGACACGGCGACACGAGTTCAAATCCTAGATAAGGCTAATTGCATTTCACATTGCACTAATACCCTTGGGAAAAGTATGAATCCAAATATTCTCGTTCTAGCAACAGGTAAATAGTGGGGCAGAGTCAACAATAGTGGAGTGAGTCAACAAGTCTAGGAGAAGGAAAACTCTGGATTCAAACCTGTTAAACTTTGCATTAAAAAATGACCTTGCGTCATATCCTGCCAGAGCGGAGGGGTTGGTAAATATGTATAATTATTTGTTTACTAACAGTTATATCAAGAATTTCTATCTCAAGCAAATAATTTTGACACTGTTGTAAGGTTTCATATATTCTTATTTAATACAAATAACATGCTATTATATGAATTGAAAGATTTTTACCTCATACTAATATTTAGAAAACAGTTCTATTTGACCCAAATATCCATAGCCCAGTCGGCTGGGGCTGTAGAATAAACTGACTGCATCACTTCAAAGGGGTAAACCCCACCCAACGAGTGTCCCACTTAGGACACTAAACAATCTGATGATGAGGCTCTAGTAATGTTGGAGCGTTGGGAAATGTGGACGGAATACCCCTTCATTGCCACTGCTCGCAAATCCACAGTTTCTTGCAGTGGTAGCACCTGATAGGGTCCGATCTATGGATTGAATAGGACTGATCGACATATCAATTGTGAGTAAACAAATGATCCATGTAAGATTACATTTTTGAAATAGAACTGTTTGACCATTTAGCTGTATGTAAACAGATGATTGATGTTTAATTGAATTGTTTATGAAGCATAGCAATACTTGCACCAATTTAACTGTATGCTAAAGAATGAGTAATGTTGAATAAAATTGTCAGTGTTGACCTGCACAAATATATATACATACATAAAAAGGTTGATATGCCATAAAACCCAACCAACCAACCAACCTACACGCACACACACACACACACACACACACACTTATATATATATATATATGTGTGTGTGTGTGTGTATGTGTGTGTGTGAGTATACATACATATATATATATGTGTGTGTGTGTGTGTGTGTTTGGTTGGTTGGTTGGTTGGTTGGTTGGATGATTGGTTAGGTTTTATGGCATATCAACCTTTGTAGATTATTTAACACCAAATCCATTTTATACAAATAATCAGTTCTCTTTCAAACAGTTCAGGTTAGCATGAGTACACAGTTGTGAAAAACATTTCTATTTCAAGCTATTCAGCTTATTCAAACAGTTCTAATTCAGCTAATCCAGTTTAGTATAAGTACAGATTTTGCTTACACACAGTTAAATGTCAAAACAGTTCTATATTAAACAATTCAGTTTAGCGTAAGTACAGTTTTAATGTCAAAAGCAGTTCCATTTCAAACAATTCAGTTTAGCATAAACACGCTGTTTAAATGTAAGTACAGTTTAATTGTGAAAAACATTTCTATTTCAAGTTATTCAGTTTAGTCAAACATTTCTAATTCAAACAATTCAGTTTAGCATAAGCAAGCAGTTAATAATGTTTAACCCATAGATTGGGTGCTACCACTCCGGGTCAGAGTGGACCTGGGAGCAATGGCAATCGATCGATGATCTGCATTCCCCAAAGCTCCAGCATTACTGGAATCCCACTAACAGAATGTTTAGTGTCATATCCAGGACACTCGTTGCGCAGTCGGTCTATTCTACAGCCCCAGCCGACTAGGCAATATATATATTTTTGAGTAAATAATGAGGTGTAATCCGGCGATATAATTCAATCTGTAATTGCGTAAATACTCGTCCGGGCTTTTATAATATTTCTCCCTACTTGAGCAAATCCATTTTAAATAGCTACAATATATTCCATCTTTAGTTAATATATTCCTCATATATCATAGTTTTAATCTTTCTCTTTTTCTTTTTGTCTTTCTTTTTCTTCCTCCTTTTGATTTGAAATCTTTCTCAATAAACAAACGGAATATGAATTCTATATAATATTCCTAGTAAGTCAAATGACGCCATTTGAGAAAAACAAACAAACGTTGATTTACTAATTAAATGGCTAACTTTTTCTTGTTACACCAATTTTCCCTAGGGTTTTGTATTTTTTTTTAAACACTCATCGTCGATTTAACATCCCAAATATCATCCCTCAGGGTCCTAATGATGGTTCATTAGAACCGACATGCTTTTGTGTCGACTTTGCTTCTCAATAAATCTCTCCTTCTACTTGGATTACATTGTTATCAATTTTCTCTCTCTCTCTCTTTCCCTCTCTCTCTCTCTCTCTATATATATATATATATAGATATATGTATATATATATATATATATATATATATCTATATGTTAGCCGACCGCAGAGTGACCCAAAAGATCCCTTTTACGTATATAGCTACTATGCTGAGACGTAGCGGAGAGGGCTACTTCTTCCCTTGATTGCTCCATTTATCCTTGATTCGTATTTTATAATACTGTTTGTTAAGTAAGGAGGCATCCAGTATTATTTTTGAGTCTTTGGTATGAATCGATCTGGGACTGAACCCAGTTGCCACGGACCATTCACGAGCACTAACCATTATGTCAATTGGCCGGTTCATATATATATATATATATATAATTTTGCGCGGGATTTAACAGTTTCGAATTAAGAATTTTCTGTCTCTTAGGCCAGTTTCTATACCATGATCAAAGAACCTCGTCTACCCAACAATTTATCTATAGCTAGAGAGAGAATCGCTGGATTCATACCTTCCCAAGGATATTAGCGCTTTCTGAAGTTTACTCAAATTTATATATATATATATATATATATATATATATATATATATATATATAAATTTTTGTCGTAGGTCCAAAGAGTCTAAAAATATTTTAAAATACGTAGGTTTACGAAGAATTTTGGATTTTTTAAATTTATTTATTTTGTTCTTACATACGTATATGTTCCAGTCTGTTTCTTTCGTCAGAAAACATATATGCCAGAAGGCCTTGTTAATGGGGTACTCAATGAGACTTGAACTCATTTGTTGTTGGAAGTAACAAGAAAGGGAGATAACTCCATGGTTAATTAAGAGTTATCCCACTGGAAATGGAAGCATGCCTCGTGACCACTGACGTCAAGGGGACAATTCAAGATGGCTGACTGACACTGAGCACGTGTGGACCTCTCTCTCTCTCTCTCCCTCTCCATTTTCCACAAATTCCATATGTAGAGTAGTGACCCTTAATTATTATTTTATATAATAAAATACTGTTAACTAAAACGTTCTTGGTGATTATTTCCATTCAACAAATTCACCACTCGGCATAACACAAACACAACACTAGTGTTTGCAGTTTGAATGATTTTCAGTTCGTTATGGGTTTATATAGAAGTATTCCTCTCTTTTTCTTAGAGTGTGTTTACCTTAGTCTGCTTTCCCCCTCTTTCCCCCTATTTTTCCTCTGTGTGTGAGTGAGTGTATGTGCCTTGGGTATTTTGTGTGTCTATGTGTGGCAGTGTGGTTTGAAATTTACTGGTAACTTTTTCCCTAATAGTTTTTGTCTGTATATATATATATATATATATATATGTGTGTGTGTGTGTGTGTGTGTGTGTGTTTGTGCGTAATAATATATATATATATATATATATATATATATATATATATATATATATTAAGGTGTTTCTTATTTTTGAATTCAACTTCTGTAAATCCGTTAAAAGCCAGACACATTTATTGACTTCTGTATTTACAGATAAATTATTTATTCAATAAAAGAATTAATCCTTTAAATTTATCGTGGAATATAAAATCTAATTTTTAAAAAATTATAAGCAGTCGTGTTTGATATTCCCTATCCGCTTAAGAGTCTGGTTATTTTTGGCGTGTCAAATTTACAGCGAACAATATTCCAGAAAAAACAAAATGAATTGATTATAAAATTATTGAAAGATTATTAGCATAATTAGAAGTCGAATTACTTAAAAATTTCTCTTATTCCTAAAAATCTGCATATACATCTAAAGCCATATACACGCTGTTGTTCATTCGCTACCTTGGGTATGACAAGAACCTGAAACTAAGAGTTTTTCTCCTGTTCTGTAGTGTCTTCTCTTCATCAAACTATCAGATTCTTTCTAATCAATCGTTGTACTTGTTATCTATGGGTCAGTACTATTGTACAGGGTTTGGAGAAAACGCTTGATGGGCATTATGCAAAAATATTGCATGCTGTTTTGAATGAATCCTGGAATCAGATTCCCACAAAACTGCAGCTATACAGCCACTGACTTCCCATCTTATATAGCATTAAATTAAGTCGAGTTAGATAAACTGGGCATGGCTGCAAAAAGAAAGGACGAACTCATAAGTGACCTTCTCCTGTGAACCTCTTGGACACACAAGTTTTGACTGACTAGCAAAAACTTATATTCACCAGTTCTGTGCGGACACGGCATGCTGTTTAGAGAAACTAGCGAGAGTGATGGCTGATAGGAACGGATGTTGGGATAGAGAGAGAGAGAGAGAGGGAGAGTGAGAGTCAAAGTAATTCGTAACTATGAAGGTGGATCAATTAATCGGGTTTTAAGTAATGCTTAAACTGATTTTAAACTGCATTTTGTCTTGTGGGATAGTCGTAACAAAATATGCTTGAGCTAGCACCCAATAAATGAATCAAAGATACGAGAAGAGTCCTGTTCCAATTTTGGAAGAATGACCTGCTTCACACTTAGTGTTCATTAATCCATTGCGACCTACTACCTCAGCTTCGCTGACTGAACCGAGAGAATAAAATAAGAGAGATCCTATACTTGCTGAGATTTGTGTTTTCGGTGTTTCTCCTTCCTAAATCGACAATTAACCATTATCGTTGATTACACAAAACCGTTTAAAAATGACTGTGAAGATCTATAGTTTTATAAGTAATATAATTTGGGACGATCGTAGATTAACCGACCTCAAGATAAAACAGGACTGCAAGATTTAATATGTCACAAAACTAAACAGCTAAATAATTATCATACTTGAAATATAATAGGGCGTAGGATATTTTATCTCTTAGAATGTTCCGAGTACTGACCTAATCTACATTGTTATACTCACAACGTTTCGGCCGATGTGTCCGTCAGCCTCAGGTATTTCCTGACAAACTTGGGAGCCTACTCATGAAACTTCAAACAGATCACTTTTTAGTTCAGGGGGGTAGATTATTCCTGTTGTATTAAACATATCCAGATACAAGTGTTAAGCTATTGTAAGTTTTACATATTCTTACCTATAGCAGGGATTGAACCTGTGACTTCCAGATGATTTCACTTAGAAGCACTTTTCATCCAAACGCCTTATATATATATGTATATATATATATATATATATATATATATATATATATATATATATATATATATATATATATATATATATATATATATATATATATATATATCATGCTTGTTTTGGTGTGTACGTATCGACTTTTAACTTTGAAAAGAAATGTCATTAAGCATTAAAATCGCCTATACACTTTGATATGTTCATAAGAAAAATTACCAAATTCAATTTTTGATTTTTATTGATGAAATGATATAATCGAATAACTAAAATCACCCGATTTTTGGAACTCTTCACAATTTTTCCTAAATTGGTGTAAATAAAGGAGGACCTATCCAGTACTTAAGACCCACCATGTTTAAATATCAAACGAATTCCAATAGGAAATCTGAATTGATTGCTTTTTTGAAAAATTGTCGGTTGTTTTGTTTTGTTTGGTTTTTATGTCATATCAACCATTGCTGGTTATTTAAAGCCAAATCCTGTTTTTACATATACATTAAATATATGATTTGTAAACAAGTTTTATAGATACACACAGTTAAATGGATAACAGTTCTATTTCTAACAATCCAATTTACAGAGTCAACAAAGTCAAATCAATGTAAATACTACTGTTTATCACTAACAATTCAGTTAAACATCAGTCGTTTGTTTACACACAGTTAAATGATCAAACAGTTCTATTTCTAACAGTTCAATTTAGCATAAATCATTTTTGCACGCTGTTTAAATGTCAAATAGTTGTATTTGACCCATAGATAGGACTCTATCAAGGGTAACTACTCCGGGCCAGACTGGTGACAATGAAGGAATACTTCGCATTCCCCCATACTCCAATATTATAGCTTTTTTTTATTGTACCAATTTACAATGTTGCATTTATATTTAATGAAAAAGAAAAAGAAAGCATTGTTTATCGATAACTCAAAAACTGTCTTTTCAAACGGATACTTTTCATATATCTTAGAACATTACGAATTAATTTTGAATCAATGTAAGTCAAACAGTTTTTTTAAAGAAATAATCTATTCAGAGAATAAATAAATACTTTTTATTTGATATAATACGCAAAATTTTCTACCTAAAAATAATTCTTCGCTTCTTTTTATTGCTACATTTTTATAGAATAAAAATAAAATAAAATTAACGTATCCAATTTTTTATCACTGTAACTCAAATAGAAATTAAGATCTGAATTTAAAATTTTGTCCTGATAATCAAAAAAAGTCATTCGAAAAATAATAAAATAACAATGTTTCAAGCCAATCACGAGTTTAGAGTAAAATTTTCTAAAATGATACATTCAATGAAAACAAAAAAATTCTTAGAATACAAAAAAACATTCCAATATTTAAATTAAGTTTCTTTTATCGTTGAATTATTACAGGGTAAAGGAAAATTTGAATTAAAATTTGAATTGGCATTTTAGAAAATTATCAACTAAGAAATTGTTCTGTAAGTGAAAAAAAATTTTTTAAAATCGTATTGGAACTGCCTCTTAAATTATTTGGCCAAATTTTTCCACTCCAAATGGGGAAACATTTTTAATAATTACCTGACTCTTTTCTCCCTGCTTTCTACTTCACTCAGTGGTTGTGCACTTCGGCTGGTGTAGTGGTTAGCAAGTGAAACAAGCAAACCTTCGCAAGTGAGTTCGATTCTCATTGGGTGCTCCGATTACACGGCCTTTGGCCACATCTGAACAAAAAGCTACTACTTATTCACTAGTGTTCATAAAATCCTTTTACTTTGGTCAACGACTAGATACTTCTGCTAATATATATATCATCATCATCATGTCGCGCCGATAGCACGGATATCCCTGACCCTCTCTCGCCACTTCTCCCTATCATTCATCGCCTCCGGCAGGTCTTCAGGGTTACATCCTGTGTCCTCACATAGTTGCTGTATGTAGGTTCGTGCTGGTCGTCCTGCTTTTGCACATCCATATGTGGGGGTCCACAGGAGTACATAGCTTATGAGCTCGTCCTTGCTTCTCCAGCTGTGTCCCGCGTGTCTGGTTCGTCTAACTTGTATAGTTTTCGTGATGGGGGGCAAGTGTCCGTATA
>OY757939.1:64667289-64749789 GCA_963585895.1 Sepioteuthis lessoniana | reverse complement strand
TTATGCCTATGCGTGCATATACTTCATTAAAAGCAATAATATTACAAATAAAAAATAATACAACGATGAATTTGAAAAGATATTTTAAACATTTCCAATCAATTTATCAAATTATCTTTGGTATACAATGTATGTTTTTCATTTCTTGCAGCGTTTGTATAAAAAATGCAAATATTCGTGTTTTCATCATACTGGAATGGAATCTAGCGATATATCCAGATATTTTCTTTGGAAACGTTTATTTTACTCTGGAAAAAAAAAAAAACAGATACACTTTTAAAACTACTCGTAAGCAAAAATCAACAGAGCCGATATTGATATTTTGTTTATACCAATTTGTACACACACACACACACAGACACACATACACATGCACATAAATATATATGTATATAATATTCTTTTGT
Organism: Sepioteuthis lessoniana; assembly: GCA_963585895.1. Lineage (NCBI taxonomy): Eukaryota > Metazoa > Mollusca > Cephalopoda > Myopsida > Loliginidae > Sepioteuthis > Sepioteuthis lessoniana. The sequence continues at coordinate 64,749,382 of OY757939.1, read as the reverse complement.
ATATACATATACGTTGTGTCTTCAATAAGTTTCCAGACTTTTTTTGTGCAGGCATTTAAAATTGTCGTAGACTCTTGAAAATTCAGTATGTTATTGCAATACATATTATGAGATGATTGACCAATTTTTATGATTTCAGGTTCAAATAAACTGCCACAGTAGCAATTGGTATACACCCTACTAAAGCCTGATTCTCACGGTTGGGGAATTTCAAAAATGCAATCTGGACGTGAGGACACTTAAGAAGAACGATATGCAATAAAATTCTGTTTTAAACTTGGAAATAATGCAACAGAAACATATGGAATGCTTCAGACTGCCTTTCGACCATCTTGCATGAATCAAGCATCAGTTTTTGAGTGGCATAAGAGATTCAAGGAAGGCAGGGAGTCTGTAAGGGATGATGTGAGGTGTGCGAGGAGTAAATAAGTCAATACACCAGAGTTGATTGGCCAAAGGGTTAGGGTTAGGGTTACTATGTTGAGGTTTTAAGGGAGTTCAGGAAGAGATTCCTAGGGAAGAGGCCAGCTGTTTTAAAATCGGTTCAGTGGCATTTCCTGCAGGACAATGCACCAGTCTACCATTCCATCCTTGTCACAGACTATTTGAGCAAGATGGGCATCAAGACAGTTCCTCAGCCTCCATATAGTCCAGACCTTGCTTCCTGTGACTTTTGCTTATTCCCTAAGCTCAGAGACTTTCGTCATGAGACAATTGAGGAGATGAAAGAGGCTGTGATGAAAGTCATTGACATGCTCACAAAAGAGGACTTCCATGGGGCCTTCCAGAAGTTTTTGGAACGGTACAGGAAGTGCATTGCAGTCGGAGGAGATTACTTCGAAGGGGACTAGAGTTTCATGTGTGTACTATCTATAAAAGTGCCAATACGAAAAAAGTCTGGAAACTTATTTAATGATCCTCGTATATATATATATATATATATATATATACACACACGTACATATATATAGATAGATATAGATATATGCTTATATATATATATATATATATATATATAATTAAAAAGAAGTAGAATAGAAGTAGAAGCAATATACAGGTTAAGGTTTGAATGAGTAGTTAATAACCGATAAATTTATAAAACTAGTAAAGTAGGCAAATATTACCATAAAACTACTAAGGCAAATATTATCAATGGTAGAAAATAACAAAGAGAATAGCATTAATAATAATGATAAAGACTGGAAAGCAGTAAACGAAGGACAGCAGAGTAAATGACTTAACGAATCAAAAGGGTATCGCAATGTAGCTGCATTGATCAGCAAACCTTAAGCAGGATGACCAATAAACTTTCCCTGCAACTCAAGTCTCATCAGTATATATAAAGACGCCAAAAGGCACTAAAAACACTTGGTCTGACGAACACATAGGCGAAAACTGGGTTGTTACCAACCAAGCACTGTTGCCTCTATGACTACGCTATCCTACCTTATGTGCATGCACTATCAATATCAGGCATTCTTTATATATATATATATATATATATATATATACGAAGTGAAAAGTTACGAGACTGGTGTCATAAGCAATCTCTTTCAATTACAAACAACAGATGACCAGGTTTCTCTTTAAAAGTAACGCTCCTCGATTCTCATGCACTTTCTCGTCCATCTTTTCTACTCTTCTGTGCATGGCTGGAAGGCTCCTTTTGGGATGACCCTAAGTTCGATCTTTGCGACGGTTCTCCTGATGGTTTCTATGACATCAAAATGGGTCCCCTTGCTGATCCTCTTTGAGCTTGGGGAAAAGAAAAAGTCTTACAGAGCAAGATCAGTAGAATAGGAAGGTTTTTCCAGTAAGACAAAGTTCTCAGCCTGGAACTGCAGGATGTTAAGGCCGTAGTGAAGCAGCCACGATTTGTCCTGTCACAACTCTTGTCTCTTTTCATGCACAAAGTGAAGCATTCATCGCAGAATCTCCTCATAGACTTGATGATTGATGATCTTGGCCTGTGTCAAAAATTTGCCATGTTCTTTGATGTGAGGCGCATTGTCCCATACCGAAACATATGATCAACGTGACTCTGACTTTTGGCTCTATCTTGCTTTGTGACGCCTTAGCGACGTCGGAGACTTCCAATGACTGTTCTAGCACTTGGATTCAGAGTCGGACACAAAAATCCAAGTTTTATCACCTGTGATGACTCTATGAAGCAAGTGTGGTTCAGTTTGAAGACGCTCGATGATGTCGTGACACACCTACATGCAACGATATTTCTTATCATCATTCCGCTGTCATGAAATATTTTTGTGCAGACTTTTCGTATGCTCAAACCATCGGTGATAATCTTCCAAACGCTGTCCTTGCGGTCATTTGACCACTCAATCGCACACCGCCAGCCTTACTCGCCCAACGTTGACCGCAGTCCAGCTTGTTCAATTCCTATTACACCTTGAATCATCTCTTCATCTTCTAGCGACATTCTTTGAACTGCTTTTACCACTCGATAATGCATAATAGTGAGATAGTGTTAACTCCATATACTTGCTTTGGCATTTTCAAGTGCTTGTGATGGAGTTTTCCCCGACCAGACAAAAAAATTCAGGTTTATTCATTGCTCGATGTTCATCTTTCATTCTTCAATGCTCATAGCTGAATCACGTGAAAAAGAATAGGTGTAAACAAAAGTGTATTATGGAGGTGCCCGTGGTGTAATGGTTATCGTCGTAGAAAATGGACACGGTGACACGAGTTCAAATCCTGGACGAGACTGATTGCATTTCACATAGCACTAATACTCTTGGGAAAGGTATGAATCCAATTATTCTCCCTCCAGCTATGGGTAAATAATAGGGCAGACTATGTTCTTCAGCTTTGGTGAGGTGACTAGTCTAGGAGAAAGGAAAACTCTGAATCCAAACCTGTTAAACTCCGCTTAAAAAATTGACCTTGTGTCATATCCTGTCCGAGGGGAGGGGTTGGGTAAATATGGTAAAAAAAGGTGTATGAAACAATCCCATGGTTGTATAAAGCTTAGATTACATGTATATACTCCCAAGATAACATGTTAAATGATAAGATAATCTGCTTGTCCCTCTTTCACCCATAGGTCACACAGTATATTCTGTCCCGTTACTCTTTAGACATACCTCGAATGTATATATATAGTTCGATTCATTGATTGGAGAAGACCTCATTGTTACATCAACAGCACTATTGTCCATTTCTTCCGGCACGTCCTCAAGGCTACATCCCTTATCGCCACAGAGCTGCTGCATGTAGGTTCGAGCTGGACGTCCTGACTTTGCTCGTCCATCTGAAGGGCTCCACAGGAGGACATCATTTATGAGCTCGTTCCTACTTCTCCAGCAATGTCCCACGTGTCTGGTATATATATATATATATATATATATATAACGCTTTCATACACATATACCACACGCACACAAACATATATATATATATATATAAAGACAAAAGAAAAAAAGCTATTTTTCTTGGTATCATTTTAAATCTATTTCAGGGACGAGGAACAAAAAGAATGCCGCATAGCAGAGTTATTTTACACGATCAACACATCCTAAACGAGAGCAGGAACAGACGGGAAAATCTAGCTATGGCCTGGATTGACAACAATAAGTCTTATGATATTGTTCTGCAAAGCTGGATAATAAACTGCTTCAAAATGTACAAAATATAAGATGAAGTCATAAACTTTATCGAGAAAACCATTAAAACCTGGAGAATGGAATTGACAGCAGGAGGGAGAAGCTTAGCTGAAGCAAAGATCTAAAGAGGTATTTTTTCAAGGAGATGCACTATCACCCTAACTATTCATAATAGCCATAATGCCACTTAACCACATACTCAGAAAATGCACTTATTCGATCGCAAGAAAAGATCAATCACCTAATGTACATGGATGACTTCAAATATTTGCAAAAAAAGAAAAAAGAACTGGAAACCTTAATATACGCTGTTAGAATATACAGTCAGGACATAGGAATAGAATTTGACATAGAAAAACGTGCAATGCTAGAAATGAAAAGTGGCAAATGACATCTAACTGACAGAATGGAACTACCAAATGAAGACAAGATTAGAACGCTCGGAGAAAAAAAAGTGTTCAAATACTTTGGCATCTTGGAAGCTGACACTATCAAACAAGTGGAGATGAAAGAAAAAATTGAGAAAGAATATCTCTGGAGAACTAGAAATCTGCTCGAGACAAAACTTTCGTTAGATATTCAAGACCCTTTTTGAAGTGGACCAGAGAAGAACTTGAGCAAATGGACCAAAGAACAAGAAAACTAATGATCCTGCATAAGACATTACATCCCAGAGACGTTGACAGTCTATATGTATCAAGAAAAAAAAAGGAAGAGGACTTGCTCGCATTAAAGACAGCGTTGACGCATCGATACATCGACTCGAGGACTACATAGAAAAGCACGAAGGACGACTGATTACAGCCACCAGAAACGATACTGACAACACAAAGACAAACAAAATGACAATATCTAGAAAATAAAAATTGGAAGAAAAGCAACTATAAGGGCGAATTAAACTATTAATAAACAACATCTCACACGAGAAAAACTGAATGCAGCTAAGAAATGGAAACTTTAAGAGAGAAACAGAATCTCTCCCAATAGTAGTATAAAACAACGCCATAAGAACCAATCATATCAAAGCGAGAATAGATAAGACGCAACAAAAAAGCAAATGTAGGTTATGTGGTGATAGAGACGAAACCATCAATCTCATAATAAGCGAATGCAGCAAATTAGTACGGAAGGAGTATAAAACTAGACACGTTCGGGTGGGCAAGGTGATCCACTGTAAAAAGTGCAAAAAATTTAATTTCGACCACATAAACTCCTTTGGGACTATGACATACAAACAGGTCCTCTAATCTCAGCCAGAAACCTGACCATATAATAATCAACAAAAAAAGAGAACTTGCAAAATTGTGGACTTTGCTGTTCCGGGTGACCACGGAATAAATCTGAAAGAATGTGAAAATAAGGATAAGTTCGTTGACCAAGCTAGGGAATTTAAAAAACTATGGAACTTGAAGGTGACAATTATACCAATCACGATTGGTGCTTTTGGTACAGTAACTAAAGGATTATTAAAGGGACTGGAGGACTTGGAAGTTGAAGGACGAATGGAGACCATCCAAACTACAATATTATTGAGAAATACCAGAATACTGAGAATAGTCCTGCAGACTTGAGGAGACTTGCTATTACTGAAACTCCAGTGAAAATCATCTGTTAAAACTGATGTAAAAAACACTCTCAAGGAGATAATAATAGTTATAATTATTATTTTGAATATCTCATTTGAAGATGGTTTTTATAAAGCTTATGTTAAACTTATCAGAATGTATAAGCCCCTGAAATAAATGCATAATGATTCCAAGAAAATTATTTACTATAATTCCAGCCGGCAATAAATTAAAAAAAAACGGAAGTGGGCTAAATGAGCAGAAAACTCTTCACCTCTCTTCTGTCCCCTCTCACCCTTCTTTCCTGTGTCTATTTTAAATCATTTTATCCATAAGATCTGAAGAAGTCCTATTAGGGTTTTTTTGTGTGTTTTTGATTTATATCAAAACCCATAACAGGATGGAAATAAATTTATAATCATAATGTGACTGGTTTTTGTTTTTTCTTAAAGAAATTATTTCTCTGTAATGTCAGTTACATTGAGCTCTTTACCAGGAAAATTTAAATTTTCACTGTTGAATGGTTTTATTGTCCTAATGGAATTACTCCCAACTCCGGTTTAACTGGACCGAATAATACTTATATATATATATATATATATATATATATATATATATATATATTTGATATTGATATAGCAATTTACATTAGTAATTTATATGTATATATATATATATATATATATATATATAAATTACTAATGTAAATTGCTATATCAATATCAAATATATATATATATATATATATATATATATATATATATAAATTACTAATGTAAATTGCAATATCAATTGTAACATTGTGGAATTGAAGTGGTTGATTAAAATAATTGAGAGGAAACTAATAATATGAAAAGCAAAAATACTATCAAAATAATATGAAATAATAATAATGTATTTGCCGAATCAGTGAAAAGTGCCTGGGTGCTTGAAAAAGTGGAATTATGTGAAAATTTTGTAATCAATTGTTTCAGGGATTGTTTTGATGAAATGTAAAATTGTGACCGTATCATTTTAGCAGAGAAGTCAAATTGGTAGACAAGACAATTCGAAAAACCAGGTGCAGCGTGGAAATTAAAAATAGCCCCAGAAATGATATTTTCCAACGCCTGAAAAAAATTCGTTTTTTCGTGATTAAAATCTTGCATGATCTAAAGTGACTACCCCTAAAGAGGATTGGGGTTAGATGAAATACAGAATAAGTTGGAACTTTTAAAACGGAGTGAAACAAATCTCCAATCCCTAATTTGGAAAGAATTACTTCGACATTCTGGATTGGGATATCAAATTATAAAAAGTAACAACACCTAAAGACTTGCTTTGGTTTGGTTGAATTTTCTGGCATATCAACCCTTGAAGGTTAATTAATGCCTAATCTTGTTTATACATATATCAAATATTTGATTTGTAGGTAAAATTTTTAAACAAGCCTAAACTCTTTTTTTTTGCACACAATTAAATAGTTGCAAGTATTCCTATAAAAACGGTAAAAACTTTAACATCAGTCACTAGCTTGCACATATTTAGATAGATATGATTTTCAAGTGAATAGTTTGTTGATAATTTCATTTTCAACCGAGTTAGAACTAATTTGTTTGCATAATAGTATTGCTACCATCTTTAAATGGTTTCAGTTATTGCAATCTAACATCAATGATTCTATTCAATATGATCATTTGCTTTTAAACAGTGATGTCGTTACAAGTATTGCTGTTCAAAACTGATTATTCAATTCAACACGATTAATTCCTTTGCACACTGTTAAATGATTCCAAGTATTATTATGTATCACTAACAATTCAATTAAACATCAATCATTTGTTTACACGGTTAAACGATCAAACAGTTCTATTTCTAACAGTTCGATTTAAATTAAGTCGTTTGTTTTCACTCAGCTTAAAAGTCAAACAGTTCTTTTTAACCAATAGATAGGATCCTATATGGTGCTACCACAACTGGTCTGGGTGGTCCTAGGAGCAATGGCAATGAAGGTATACTCCATATTCCCCAAAACTCAGGGACTAGAGCACCGCCATCGAATATTTTAATGTCGTATACTGGAAAACTCGTTGGTGGGGGTTTTACTCCTCTTCAGAGATGCAGTCTGTGTATTCTACAGTCCCAGATGACAATGCTGTACACCTCATTCGGTTTAGGGTTCAGGGAAATATTGAATAAGTTGGAGTTTTTGCAAAGGGTCGGAACAAATCTTCGATCACTTCAGGAACTAAAATCATTAAATCCATGCTGACACGTAACTACCCCCATCACCAACTGTGATCTAAATTGTATATAAACTGAGTGTTTTCGCTGATCGAGGACCCATTTTCTATCTGCCGCTGAAATCCATGTCACTTGAACAGACATGAAATCGCGACAGCGTACGAGCCTCTGAATACGCCAATGTTACCAGACTAAGACGAAAAAGAGAAAAAATAGAATTACCGTATACTGAGGCCCCATTTTCCATATACTGCTGGAGTCCATTGTAGCTCGAAAATACCTCCTGAAATTGTGACCCTGTGCCACAAATACCCTGAATACCCTAGTGTTACATGACTGAGATGATAAAAGGAAGATGTTGGACCTGCTGTACACACCAAACGATATCACTATTCTTTTTGGTTGAATAAAATATTGATGTGACCACCTGCCGTCTTTCTGTTCAGCTCCTCAGTGACTTCATCCACCGACCTTCTCACCTTTTTAAGATCAGAAACACATCGTGGAGAACCTAGTGGTTGTGAGGGACACAGACGCCGTCAAACCAACCAGGAAAAATATATGACATAGTACCAAATAAGACGTGTCCAAAGATTGAAAGCAAAGTTGGACGATTACCACCACATCCCAAAGTATCAGTGTTCTCGAGTTGACATTGGGGCCATATAAAAAAAATGCTGCATACTTCATTTCGGTTTACATGTTACGTACTGGCTGATATTATTTCTAATTGCCTCTATGTAAATAATCCATCGATCAGTACCCACCTCCTTAGTTTCTTTGATCTCCGGTAGGTACCTCAAGTGTCGTCATCTCTGTTCGTATTAATTATCTTTTTTCCCCTACCCGGTTGTTTTATGTTCTTCTCTTCTGGGAAATGAATGACATTGGGATCACAATTTTATATATACATATCTTTATTTATTGGTGATCCAAAATTTCATCATCCATCCTATTAAACGGGGAATAAGAGAACCGAGCAATTTGCCTAATAACCGGGCCATTAGCCTAATGAGTACAGTGTTTGCCAATGGTCCAGGAGACCAAGTATCAGTCCCAGGTTCGAATCATAGCAAAGACTCAAAACTGGTACTTGATGCTGCTTTGCTTAATACTCAGTATTATAAGGTAAGGATCAAGGATAAAGTGGAGAAATCCAAGGAATGGAGTTGCGCCCTCCCCTACACCTCGGTGTGAAAGCTATTGAAAAGGGAGCCTTCGGGTCACCCTCGACTAAGGTTGCCAACTTTACTTAAGAAAACAAGATTGAGGGGCCCCACTGCTCAGGTCGGATGTTTCTTTCAAACTCACTACTTTCTTCTGAACTCTTGAACCGATTTGGTCACCGGACTGAAACCATTCAATGAAAGCAGTTGTCTCAGATGTACCACGAGTTCAGCGGGTGTCCATCATACTGGTCAACAATTTTATTTTTTCAAGCGTTTAAAGGCTCAGGACTTAATTTGAAAGCTAAAGTACATGTAAAAAATAGATCTCATCGATTGAGTATGCAAGAGAGTGCTCAATATCTGCAGTAACCGACATGTGGGTCTAAGAACAGCGTGGACAGAGTCATCGGTGTTTTGTTACTGCCAGTTTCCCGCCTATTCGATCATCAGAGTAATATATATATATATATATATATATATATATATTAAAAAATTAAATAAAACTATACAAATTGCATAAAAGCATGAGACAAAGAGGGTAGAGTATCAGCAGAATTTCATTTTGAAGAAATATTCTTTCAGAGTATTTTCCCATAAAAAGTCTAGGTGGGTATTATGGATATGCAACATTAGCCTCCTTTTTAAGACATTTCTTCGATGTACTATTCATGTTAAACACACGGAAGCTGTTGATGTAATTATGGGGTATTTTCCAATCAAGATGTGTTTTAAATCTTCTGGCAAGATGATCTTTTTTCTTTTACTTCTTTTCATTCTCTATCATCTCTAAAAAAAATCAATGGAGTAATAAAAGGAATCAGGAAAATAAAATTGTGAAGTAAAAGTTAAATTCATCATTTTGATTGTCGAGATACCAACTGACTTTAGACGCCATTGTGACAGAAAGTAAGTAAATCGATAAAAAGAACCATTAGAAAAAAAAAACAAAAAAAAACAAAAAAAAACAAAAAAAAAAAAACGAGAAAATAAAAAAATAACAAAAAACAACATAAAAACAGCCAGCAAGAGAAATTGAGAAACATTGTCTACCATATTATTAGATTACTGGTTCATTCACTGAGTAATTTGATCTGACACCTTTTTGTTCATCGGAATAGAACGTTGCTCAAAGATCCACTTTATTTTAGCTAGTTCCTGGCACACGTTTAGTCTTGGAGCTCTGCCCGTACGCTTGTTAAACGGCAGAACTGAATCTAATAAGGTGAGCACAAGATTTTGTTGGAAGCAATTGCCATTAAAAATCAAATCCATTGTTTAGGTTATTGATTGTCGTGTTATATTCTCTTTTCTTCTACTTTTACTTTGCTGCCTATCTCTTTTTTCCACGCAGCCATTTTGTTCTTCGCGGTCGCTGGTGTCGCTTTTCGTCGTCTTCTCTTGTGGCCACCGGCTGTTATCTGTGGCATGAATAACAAAACCAAATTTTTATGAGCACATGCTTTTTTTAATCGACTACTTTCACATTACCAACTGTAAATATAGGAATCCAGTAATTGGTAACATAGACTACAGCTAACTTCGCATGTCTGCTGATTGATTTGACTTCTACTCTATCTTGTAACGTTGCAGAATCTCTCTATCACGTGATTGAGATTATTTAATCCCGGCCTAACTCTCAAATGATCTCAGGGTCCTCACTGGTCAGTTAACGGTTATAATCTTTTCGAAATACGTACCAAATTATAGATACCAGTAATTTTTAACAGTTATTTATGAAGCTAAAAGGTAAGAATTTTCAAGACAGATATTAATCCCGTTAAATTAATGTCTATGTTTGGTTTCTTTATTTAATGGCATATCAACCATTGTAGGTTATTTAATGTGAAAGCCATCCTCCTCGAAGAACAGTAGTGGTACTATTTAACCCATAGCTGGGATGATAAGGGGGTTCATACCTTTCCCAAGGGTATTTGCCCGAAAGTGAACGTAATAGCATAACTGGAGTACGAACACGCTTACTACGATTCTGCAATCCAACGCTTTAACCATTACACCACGAGGACACTTCCGAATTAATGTCTAATTTAAGAAATAGTCTCTATGGACTTAACGGTTACCGTCAAGGAAATTTAAATGTAAGATTCAAATTCAGATTCTTAAAGAGGCAGTTTATTTTTTGTTTGTTATGTCTTCTTGATTATCTCCCCTTTTTACTATTTTCTCGCATCAACCTTTAAAAAAAGCAAAAAGCAAGATATTATTTGTACATAATGCATAAACTATTTATACAATATACGAATTCTGTAACACTATTGTAGTTTATTTTTATCTCATTTGTTCCAAAAAATATATTACTCTGTTACCCAAAAAGAGCAATTGGTTAGAAGACTTAGTTTTTGATATTTGCCATAATGGTAAATGTCCAGTTCGAGGAGAAATATTTAAAAAAATGTCTGCCATTGTAAGAATTTCTGAGATGAAGCCTGAAAATTTTCGTCACTTAGAATATTTGGATAATTCTCTTCATCTTCATTGTTATAATTATTACGTTTCGGCTGATAGGCTCTTCGGCCTCTTAAGGTGTAATATACCGAAGTCGGGAGCCTACACAGAACCTCGAACCGAACTGTTTATTAAATCTACGGTGGTAGATTGTTCTAATTCCGTTAACCATGACCTGATACAAGTGTTAAGCTATAGTAAGTATCCCTTGTTATCTGTTGTTGGGATTGAAACTGGGACCTCCAGAGAATTTTTCAGAAATACTTTCAGAACAACACTTAATCCATAGCTCCATGTAGCTGAAATAAAGGATTCAGTTCAAGATTATGAGTAGGCTCCCGAGTTCGTTTTAATCTATCTGAAGAAGTCCGAAGGACGTATCGGCTGGAACCTTGTGAAGATGAAGACAATAGTCCGAACATTCTTTGTGATAAAAATCATATCACATTCTTCTTTCTAGTTATGTATATATATATATATATATATATATAATCATCGCGCTGGCAGCACAAAGTTCCCTGACTCTCTCTTATCATTCATCTCAATTATCCATCACTCCTGGTAGGTCCTCTAGAATGCATCTAGTGTCCACACAAACCAGATGTATGTAAGTCTTTGCTAGTCAGCCAACACTGACAAGTCCATGTTTTCGAATCCATAAGTGAATAACTCTTATGAGTTTATCCTTGCTTCTCTTGCATTGCTCCCCTCATGTACTGTTTGCCTTATATGGATGGTTATTGAGATGGTAGATTAGTCACCGTGCCGCTAGTGTTTAGTGGGATGTTGCTTCTAGGATTTGTTCAAAACAGCACGAAACATTCTTGTGCAATTCTCATCAAGTTTTCTCAGTTCTGTTAGCATCCACAAGGTGCATCCATGTAGTAGTATTGACACAGCTTTGAAGAAATCCTGTTTTATTTTATCAGGTAGATCGTTTTTCCATGTGATCGAAAATCTGTCAACAGCAGTCCACATCTTCACTCGGAACGTTCTCATCATTTTCAGTAGATGAGATGATGCTACCGAGTCATGTCACCTGGTCTACTAATGTAGTGCTGGTCTACTACTTAGTGCTGAAGCAACGCCTCTTGCTGCTCGCTCAATGCTATACAGTAGAGATTCGACTTGGGCAGGTGTATTTTCGAGACACAATAGATCATTGTCGTCTGAGTCTGTCATATTTACACCAGAATATCGTTTGCTTCTTGTTTTTTGTGTGTAAAACGATTTAATTTTGCTAGATCTATTAATGTTTGAAATACGTTGTCTAGGTAAATCACAAACAAATATGGAACTAATATATTGCCTTATAAGACTCCTCCAACTCAGTCGAAGAAGTCACTGTCGCTATCAAGTGAGTCAACTATTGCTTCCGTATTTTTGTTATGCAACATTATGACAGTAACAGTTTCTTTGGAGAGGATATAGTAGAATTTGCTCCATCTTTCCTTTGTATATAGAATTGAATGCGTTCGAGAAGTTTACGAACAGTTGTATTGGCTCGAGATTTTTTTTCTGGTCTTGAATGATTGGATAGATTGTCAGAATCTGAGGTTGTAGATTGATTCCTTCAAAAGCCGTTCTAATTTTTCCTCAGATTTTTTTTCGATTTTAGGTAGGATACGATTGAAAAGCAGGGCTTTATAAACTTTAGCAGCTCTAGCAGTAAAAGTACTACCACAGTAATTCTAATTGATTCCGATGTCGTCTCCCTTGGGGAAGAAGAGGATGCAACCATTTGTCCATTTCTCTATTGTGTTTTCATACACAGTGTTGGATAATTGAAGAAGTATATCGTCCATTTTTTCCGTCCTTCGGGGAAATTTCGTCGAGGCTTGTAGCTCTTCTGCTTTTAATTTTTTCGATTCTGCATCAAGTTCTTCATGACCTTTCTCTCTCTCTCTCTCTCTGTCTCTCTCACTCACACACACGCACACACATACATGCATATATATGAAGGGATTTTTTTATATAAGCAAATAAAAAGATTATGAGATTGATTTTTGTGGGTTTTTTTTTGGTTTTTTTTTTTGCTGTAAACTTTCCGACCTAAATTCATTTTATTTTTATTACTTTCTTTAGACAATATATGACCGCTTAATTTTTATTCCGTTAACTTTAAATTTTCTCTGAATTCTTGTATTCGTTACTGTTGGTGTTCGAGAACAGATTCTAATTTCCCGACGATAACCCAAATGGGAATTTTCCATGTGTCTTCATTTTTCGGATTTCCATGAGAGACTCCAATCGATTCTCTTCACTTTCCCAAGCCTTAGTATGCACGTGGCCTCACTTGATAGGCTCTTTTGCATTTTAAATAATCCAATCAAAATAGCGTCGGTAGTCACGCCATTGCTAATCGAGATGGATTTTAAGGATCTGCTTAACTGAATTATTCATTTAAATCCGTTTTTCGTTAAGATCATCTGTAATCTGTCTACTCTGCTCTTTATCTGAAACTCGTCCGCTAACTATCCGTATCTCTTACATTCTATTCGTGTAACTTCATTCTTCAATAACAAGCTATTAATACCGTTTTCAACCAATAAAATCTGTTTATAAAATAAGACGGTGATTTTTCCAAGTTGTAGCCGTGTCAGTACTGCAGTATAGCTGCACCACTTAAACTTTAACGAAAAAATCTAGATGTGATTTACAAAGGAAGCTCTGAACAAATCTTTGGAGCAGCACTCCACAAACAGCAGCTGTACAGCCACTAACCTTCTATCTCAGAAACTATCCAAGAAAGATGAGGCGAGTCCCTGTGGTGTAGTAAGAAACGTGCTTGACTATGACATCGTAAATAGTACCATTACTGTTCTTCTACGAGAATAGCTTTGACAATAAATCAGCTATGAAGATTGCTATACCATTAAAAGAAGAAATCGAACCAAGCAAGACGAAGAAGATGTGGTTCTGAAGAAGCGAGGACAAATTCAAAAGCGGCTTTTCTTGTGAACTTTTACACATGGCCACAACAGTGTTGGCTGACCTGCAAAAACTTACATACATCTGCTCTAGATGCCAAGAGCGGTAGCCGGTAGGGACGGGTGGAGAGTGAGTGAAAGTCAAGGGAATTTGTATGATTAGCATGACTTGATGATGATAATTAGAATGAGTCAAGGTTTTGTTATATTTTAGTACGTACAACGCACTATGGTTAGTAGTATCATGGTAGTTGGTGCGCTGACACGTTGTGCATTGCTTCACTCTATGTGTGATTTGATAGCCGGGCAAACGAACGTTCAACGAATTATAAATCGGTAACTTAGGCTTTAACGCCAACAAAGTAACCAAAAACATATTTTGTGCAAAAGTTGTAGTTGATCACTGTACAGTAACCAGAGAGTTGAAGAAATTTTGCTCGGGATGAAAGAATCTTGACGACCAGGTAAGGTCAGGTAGAGCTTAAATTGTGGGTTGGCCTATTGAGTAGAGTGTTCACCAATGGTCCGGGAGAGCGGGGTTCAAACCCAGGTCGAATCATACTAAAAACTTTGAAAATGGTACTTGTTGCTGCCTTGTTTAGCACTCAGCATAATAAGGTAAGCATTAAGGCTAAAGTGGAGCAATCCCGGAAATAAAGTAGCGCCCTCCCCTACACCTTGGTGTTGTAGCTATTGAAAAGGGAGCTTTCGGGTTACCCTCGACTAAGGTTGCCAACTTTACTTCTAGAGAAAAATCCGACGCGTAGCATTCGGAGAGTATCAGGTGAGATCGGTGTTGTGAGATACGTCACTAATTTGCCCTTGGCAAAAGCAACTGGAATTGCAGAATTCTGACTCACGTTACCAAAATATTGCAGAAGTTTTGACTCACTCTAGTAATTACAAATAAATACCTCGGTTATCTTTTTTCTTAATTAATTCAATTTCTACTGTTCCAGCAAAAGCTTCTATCATTATTATTAAAAATAGTTTATCGTTTGTATCGCCGCTTTGCATTAGACTCACACCTTAATTATTATATTATCGCAGTTTCACATTATATATTGTGTCATACCTATCATAAACCTTTCTAATTATCGTTTACTGGTTTCCAGTATCTGCGGCCTTTAATCTAATTGCTAATATCTTTTGCACATAGTCGTTTACCCGTATACTTTTTTACTCATCAATTCACGGAAAACTGGGGCCATTAAGAATAAATCAGTCACAAAATCTCACCAGACGGAATTAGCCGCTTTAAATACAGATTATTATAATACTTTTTGAGGGTTATTCACACTAGCTTTAACTGGAGGTTTCTTCAGGGAAGTCTAAGTGACAGCAAATCTTCTCCCATCTCCAGGATTCTTCAAAATACCAGAGTTGATTTTAGCAATGCTGAGGTCTGAATGGTCTCGATTCTTCCTCAGATTTCCAATTCACCCAGTTTTTTTTTCAAGCCGCTTGGAAATTGTTCCAAGCGTATCAATATTTAGATTGTAACTTGTTGTTTGCTTACTGGAAATTTAATCAATGAAAAATTCATTTGATTTTGCCATCGATTCTCTAGACAAATCGTAAAGATAACATAAAACTAGTCAAAGGAAAATAGAGAGATTCTATTTGAAGCGCTGTCTAGACTTCCCTTAGGCCAATTCGGATCTTCATTTTTAGCGTAGATTTTTATGATTCGTTATCAACGAGTCTGAAATAGTAATATCAACTCTAATTTTCCTGCTGTTATTCGGAATAAATACAATAGCAACCATGAATAAATACAATAGCAACCATGAATAAATACAATAGCAACCATGAATGCCTCTGAGTCATTTCTTTAGAAATTACCGAAGAAGCAAGAGGTAAAAAAAAATGCACGTAAATTGAGAAAGTTTTCAGCTATTAAACGCTACCACCGACTCAGCGCTATTTATTATAGATTTTCGCAAACCATATACAAGAGCCTGCATAGAGTTCTGAATATGATTTATCGTATTTATTTCAATGAAAACTAAAACGGATACAAATTGAGGAAAGTTATGAACCCTCTAAAATACTGTCACTGTTCTTCTTTAGGTGGGTGTCGTCGTGGTGTAATGGTTAAAGCTATGGACTGCGGAATCGTAGTAAGCGAGTTCGTGCTCCAGTCGCGCTATTACGTTCACTTTCGGGCAAATACCCTTGGGAAAGGTATGAACCCCCTTATCCTCACAGCTATGGGTTAAATAGTACCACTACTGTTCTTCTAGAAAAATGGCATTGGCATTAGATAACCTGCAAAGGTTGGTATGCCATTAAACAAAGAAACCAACCAACGAATGTTCTTCTTTAATAATAATGGTTTTGGCATTAAATAACCGACGAATGTTGACACGCTATTAAACAAAGAAACCACATGAATACTGAAAGCACAGTTATACCATCAAACAAGGCAAGTTTTCGACTTGGCCACCTTCGGATTGGCAGGCTGCATCATTGAAACCTTTGTCCCCCTTGTATAGCACTGGACTTTGCTGTCCAGTTTAAGCTATAAACAGGCATACATGCCTGGACCCAGATAGGGGTCCATGTCCAGCTAGGCTCATCAGGCCAACAATGCACTGTGGGCCGATGACCAGCAGAGTCAAGCAGGGCTCGAGCCTCGGCTCGTTCCCAACCTTCCCCTCCTCTAAATCCCCACTATAATCGACTTATGGGTCATTGACCTTGTGTCAAGTCCTATCTCGTGGGAGGCAGAGACAAATATCGACACGTTTTTCCGAGTTTTCATTCTAAATCTCTCGTTCTTTCAAAACTTAAAGAGTCCTGTCTGCCTCACGAATCAGTCATTGCTTCCTATGTGAGTGTTTGAGAAGAGACGAATTCATGTCTTTATCGAAGTCCTCAACACGTAATGAAACGTAAATAACCTTGTCTAGGATTTGAACATCGACCGGTCGAGTCCATTTTCTATGGGGAAAAGTCAGTAAAAAAGATTTAAGCTTTTATCGTGTAAGAACTTCGGTCAACC
The DNA here is from genome assembly GCA_963585895.1 of Sepioteuthis lessoniana. NCBI lineage: Eukaryota > Metazoa > Mollusca > Cephalopoda > Myopsida > Loliginidae > Sepioteuthis > Sepioteuthis lessoniana. Next base: position 64,732,399 of record OY757939.1, on the reverse strand, counting down.
TTATTGTTTGCGATTTATATTAGCCCCTGCCGAATCCTCGCGTTCGGAAATTAAGTAAACTCTCACAAGATACAAAAGAAGTGATGGAATAGACAATGTGAACATTAATGACGTCTTCTCGCACAAAATCTGATGTGGACAAAGTATGCTATTAAGTTTAATAATCTTTGAGAGGCATCAAGCAAAGGGTGCAGAAAAAGCAGAAAGCATGCTTACTCTCCTTGAAGAACAAATAGATTTTGACAGTTCTTTTAAAGTATTTTATCTTTACGCAAATTTTAGAGGCTTTTTTGCGTGCTTTTAGAATATTATCATTAATTTCTAGTTCTCTGCTGTCCAAGGTTCTATCTAAGAACTTCTCTTTTCATCATCCCCTTTTGTCGTTTCATCTGTTTCTTTATTCAATGACTGTTTCCTATTTTGGTCGTGTCTCTAACACAGAACACGGTTTATATATCGTTGCATCGTTCAATCTTTTTGGTTTATTTTAAACAAAGAACATCTGAAAAATCGAAGGTGATTCATTTTAGATACCATGCTGTATCAAAAGTATCTGCGTTATTTGTAGCCCTTTAATTCAAAGATTGTATTATTTGAATTTAATGACATCTCACCTCACCTAAAATTAGTTTATACTTATAGGTTAAGGAGTCACGTTTTTTGTATGTTAATATTGACAATTTTTTGGTTTTGTTGTCTTACGGTCCGATCAAATACGAATAATTTTCATACGGGTGTATTTGATCCATAGAGGTGTCACTAACAGGTGCTACTTCTCCCCGTCAGAGTAGACCTGGGAGTAATGGCAATAAACGTGTATTCCACACATTCCAAATTTCCAGGTTTGGAGCCGCCTCACAATCAGATGTAGTTTAGTGTCATGCTCAGGGCACCCTATTTTTGGTAGATGTTTACCTCTGCAGGGGATACAGTCAATGTAAAACAAGTAACCCAGAACGAGTTGTGTAAGATTCTAGTAAAGTAAAAAAAAAAGTAAAGTTGGCGACCATAATCGAGTGCGACCAGAAGGCTCCCTTTTCAATAACTACTACACCAAGGTGTAGGGGAGGGCGCTACACCTTTCCCTGGATTGCTCCATTCTATCCTTGATGCGTACCGTATATTGCTGAGTGTTAAGCAAGGAGGTATCAAGTATCATTTTTAGAGTCTTTGGTATGACAACCTGGGATTGAACCCAGGTCTCCCGGACCATTGGCGAACACTCTACCCACTGTGCCAATGAGCCGGTTTTAGAAACATAATAAAATAAGTTTTGTTCCTTGATCACAAATAAGACAGACACGTTGTTCACTTAAAGTTACCCTGCCAAAACAGCAGAGGTTTTGATTCGGAGTTTTGTTTTTCATAAACTGGTTTGGTCTTACCACAGCATAAGACAACTTCTAACACGAAGTAGAATGTAAAGGCATTTCTTTTTTTATTGTGATTAAATAAAAAAATACGATTTGCCCTCGAGATGTAAATTTATTGATTGCTTCGAAAACATTAACAGACACAGTGTGTCCAATTACGTCGTATGATAGTGAAAAAGGACTGAGCTACTAAACACTATTTTTCCGTATCCTCAAAATTATTGACAATGCATTTTTTTTACCGGCGATGAACAAACGCCTTTCTGCGCAGTCAGAAAAATCTACACCAGCAATGACGGCATCGTTGTCAGGAAAATCTTGTTCTTGTTGTTCATCTTTTATCGCTTCTTTTTTTCTTTGCATATAATAGAAAATCGATTCTGCTATAAGTTTGCCTCTATGTCAGACTGTCATCAAAAGATAGCTGCTTCCCCTCTACCCCTTTTACACTAGTCAGGGGCAGGTAACTCCAAATTACTGCACGCCCTGCAAGGGTAGATAAGTCAATCACCATCTACACAATATCTACCTAGGGAAAGGAACGGAAATGAAAAGGGATCGTCAAATCCTGCGTAAAATACAGTGAACAAGAAATAAGTGTGTATAGTTCAATAGAGGGGAAAAGTGGGAAAATGTGCATGTAAAATAATCAATTAAGTAAAGATGGTATAAATTGTATATATTTGAGACAAACTTTCCAAGAAAAGGTGAGATGTTGAAAAAACCTAGCCGATTATTAACAGATCGACAAAGCGCAAATGCACTGGCTTCAAAAATTTGTCTCAATCTTTTGTTATGGATATAAGCTAACATTGTGGCTGTATTAAAATCAAAGATGTAGTCGGTTTTAGATGTGTGTTGGAGAAGTTCATTATTAAGATTACCTACTCTCCTATGTTCGTATGTACGTTTTTTGACATTTCTAGACGTTTCGCCTGTATATTTCAACTTACAGTCTTTGGACAGAATACTGTAAACACTGGCTTCAGAAATGATATTGCATCAACGACTCGAGTGTTGTAAATTGCGGACAATTTTGGAAGATAAAGAAAATTTCAAAGCCCAGTTTATTTATTTCTTATAATGTTAACCGAAGAATTATTAGGTAAAATAATGTACGTAGGGGAAGTCTAATTTTATCAGAGGGTGGGTTGACAGTAGTTTAAAGTCGATTCATTTTGTGAATTTTAAGGGCTTCAGAGTTAGCAAAGTGTATAAAATGTTTGGAACAAGGAAGGTTTAGAAAGACATTTTTTAATGTACTTAACTTCACAATTTTGATATTTCGAGGAACAAATACGAATAGCCTTAAAGTAAAAATCTTTGACTCCTCTTTTACTGTTGGTGTTGTGGTATAAATAGAAATGTATGTGACCTTTTTATATGTGGGGTGACGGCAAACTCTGAATTCTAATCTGTCATTATTCCTTATAAGCAAGACATCCAAAAAAAGGTAGATTGATGTTTGACTTACGAGGATCATTAAATAAGTTTCCAGACTTTTTTCGTATGGGCACTTTTATTGATAGTACACATATGAAACTCTAGTCCCCTTCTAAGTAATCTCCTCCGGCTGAAATGCACTTGTACCATTCCAACAACATATGCTGGAAGGCCCCATGGAAGTCCTCTTGTGTGAGCGTGTCAATAACCTTAGTCTCAGCCTCTTTCATGTCCTCTATTGTCTCATAACGACGACAGCCTCTGAGCTTAGGGAATAAGCAAGTGTCACAGGGAGCAAGGTCTAGACTATAGGGAGAGTGAGGAGCTGTTTTGATGCCCATCTTGGTCAAATAGTCTATGGCAAGGATGGAGTTGTGGACTGGTTCATTGTCCTAGTGAAAATGCCACTGAGCCGATTTGAAGAGTACTGGCTTCTTCCGACAGAATCTCCCTCTGAACTCCCTTAAAGCCTCAACATATCAACCCTAACCCTAACTCTTTGGCCTATCAACTCTGGTATATTGACTTCCTTACTCCTCCTACACCTCTCGTCATCCCTAACAGACTCATTGCCTATGTTGAATCTCTTATGCCACTCAAAATTGGATGCTCGATTCTTGCAAGATGCTCCAAAAGCAGCCTGAAGGATTCCATACGTTTCTGAGGCATTTTTTTCAAGTTTAAAACAGAATTTTATTGCATATCGTTCTTCCTCACGTCTAGATTGCATGTTTGAAATTAACCAGCTGAGACAATCAGGATTTACTAGAGTGTATTCCAATTCCTGCTGTAGCAGTTCATTTGAACCTGAAATCATAAAAATTGGTCTGTTCTCTCATAAGATGTATAGCAATAACATACTGAATTATCAAGAGACTACAACAATTTTAAATGCCTGTACAAAAAAAGTCTGGAAACTTATTGAGGGGACACCGTAAGTTCATGTGAACTTTATAGAAGGTTTTACATTATTAAGTCTGTCAGTGATCCTATTTAAATGAAGGTCTTGTGGATAAATGTCGTCTATGTATCTAGTATTACTGGGATAATATATTCAAAAGGGCCAGATTTAAGGAATTCCCGATAAATACATATAAATACAGAATTAAGAAGAGAACTCATAGGTAAACCAATTTTATATTTGTAAAAAATGTTAAGTTGAAAATAACAATGTGACCTCCCTAGGGTACGGATTTTTTTTAATTTAGAGATAGACAGGGGTAATATATATATATATATATATATATATATATATATATATATATAATAGAAGAGCTCGGGGTGTAAAGGTTATCGTTGTCCTATTTACCAACCCCTCCGCTCGGGCAGGATATGACACAAGGTCAATTTTTTAAGCGGAGTTTAGCAGGTTTGAATTCAGAGTTTTCCTTCTTCTAGACTAGTCGCCTCACCAAGGCTGAAGAACCTAGTCTGCCCTACTATTTACCCATAGCTGGAGGGAGAATATTTGGATTCATACCTTTCCCAAGGGTATTAGTGGTATGTGAAATGTAATCAGGCTCGTCCAGGATTTGAACTCGTGTCGTCGTGTCCACATCCTGCGACGATAACCATTACACCACGGTTATCGTTGTAAGAAATGGGAATTGTGACTCATGCGCAAATTCTGGGGAAGGCTATTTACATTTCATATCGACCAAGTACCCTTTGGAAAAGTATGCATCTAATTATTCTCCTTTCAGTCATAGGTTAATTGTGGGTCAGACTGCGCTCTTTACGCTTGGTATGTCGACCAATCTCGAAGAAGGAAATATCTAAATTCAACTTAATCAAACTTCGCCTAAAAATTGACCTTGTGCCACATCCTGCTCGTGTGGAGGTATTGGAAACACACACACACACACACACACAAACTACTACTACTACTGTATAAATACACTTCCTGGACGCCAACAAAACGCTCGAAGAAAAAAATCGATGAGGACTACATAAGAATGCTGCATACTGTTTTGAACAAGTCTTGGAAGAAACATCTCATAAAGCTACGGCTGTTGAGGCACTTACCTCCCATCTTACAAACCCACCAAGTAAAACGAGCAAAACATACTGGGCACTGTGGGAGAAACTAAAGGCAAACTCATAAGTGGTACTTTTTACAGACCCCAACACATGGACGCGCCAGGGTTGCCTCATCAGCTAGTACTTAGGTAAACTAGCTCCGTGAGGACATTGGATACTGTTGGAAGGCCCTGTCATGAATGATGGTGAGAGAGAGAGAGAGAGAGAGAGAGAGAGAGAGAGTCAAGAAACTCCGTGCTATCCACACATCTTTATACATAGTTTCGCCAATGGTCCGGGAGACCGGGTTCAATCCCAGGTCGAGTCATACCAAAGACTCAAATAATGCTACTCGATACCTCTTTGCTTAACACTTTACAGTGTAAAGATCACGATTAAGTGACACAATCCAGGGATTGAAGTAGCACCCTCCCCTACTCCTTGGAGTAGTACCTATTAAAAAAGGAGCTTTCTGGTTGCACTCGACAACGGTTGGCTAACTTATCCATATATATATATGCATACATACTTGGCGTGTTTTTCTGATGGTTCGTGTTTTATCTCTTCAGTTCAGCTTAATTTTCAGTAGATATCCTCCCTCAGATATTTCTTGGCGAATACCGTGGGGTGGGGAAACAAGATTTAATTTCTTATCATTTAGAATATTTGGACTATTACATTGATATGTTCACAACGCTTCGGCTGATATCTCCTTCAGGTGTTCATGTCGAACTTGGACGCCCAAAATGAGCCTCGAACTAAACCTATTATTTTATCCATGGTTGTAGATTGTTCCAGTTCTGTTAACCACGACGGGATACAAGTGTTATGCTAGAGTAAATCTTCCTTGAGGTGCCCATGGTGTAATGGTTATCGTCGTAGGAAATGAACACGGCGACACGAGTTCAAATCCTGGACGAGACTGATTGCATTTCACATAGCACTAATACCCTTGGGAAAGGTATAAATCCAATTATTCTCCCTCCAGCTATGGGTAAATAGTAGAACAGACTAGGCTCTTCAGCTTTGGTGAGACAACTAGTCTGGGAGAAGGAAAACTCTGAATTCAAACTTGTTAAACTCCGCTTAAAAATTGACCTTGTGTCATATCCTGCCCGAGCGGAGGGGTTGGTAAATATATATTGTAAGTTTTTCTTACCTGTAATCGGGATTGAATCTGCAACTTCCAGATGACTTCACTGAGAAGCACTTTCTAACCAAAAACCTTTTCCACTGCGCCATGTGACCTAGTAAGTATAACAATGTAGATGAGGTCAATCGTCTGAATATTCTTCGTGATTAAAATTATCAAACTTCGTCTCAAAAATTTATTCGAAAGATTTCACTTGTTTATATTTACGTCTCTTTCTTTTCCTTATCTACTTAATGAAATTGTAATATTCCCTTCCGACACAAAATTCCAATACAACAAAGAGCCAGTAATTGGTAGATAAGAATACACACAACCAGTTCTTAAGATTATAAGCAAACTATAACAAAAAGTTGAATTATTAAAGAAATGAGATCATATATATATAATGATCAATACCATCATTATCAAGTATTGAGATATTACTTGTAGTAAATAACTGTTGTGCAGAAATGCTGCAATACAATTATGAACTTAGAGTTGATAGTTGTGATTATAATATTGGTAGCTGTTAATGAATATAAATCAATTCGTACAACTCGACAACAACTATAGCCGAATTTTCTTTTTATTTCTGTCTAAATATTTACGTACTCTGTCGGTGATGTGGTTAGCGAATTCTAGGTCCCAGCATCTGCTCGAAATAGCGAGCTTGTGACCGTTAGTAAAATAGTGCCCTTCTAGAAATATCGGACTTTTAGATTCAAAGGATTAACTTTGTTTTTTTTTTTTACACTCTGCGTGTTTGGTGATTTTTGATTTCCCAGATGTATTCATGCTGGACACTATTTGTAGCAGACATTTGCAAAGAACTTTACGTGCGTCTTGATCCGTCTAACAAAAACATGGTGTAAATCTTTTGAAACCCAAATAGTCTTTAATGTTATTTTTCTGACTGTGAATGACAGAAAAAAATGAATAATCTTCCGAAAACATATCTTTTTAAATCCATCCAGTACTTAATATTTCCAGTGACTGGATATGATAAACATATATTGTCTGACAGTTTGAAAGTTTTAGGTCAAGACATTTATTATTTAAAAAAAAGGCTTTTTTCCCTAAGGACAATCACGCTTTGGGGAAACACGTATGTAATATCAGCAGAAATTATTTCCCTATATCATCCAAAACAATTTTTTAACTTTAGTATTTGATTTTAAATTTTTTTTTCTCTCATTCAAACTCATTCTCAGTCTCTCTAGGTCTATCTCTCCCTCTCTCGCTCTCTCTTTCTCTCTCTCTCTCTTTCTCTAGAGTAAAAGAGACAGAGACACAGATAGATAAACAAACAATCAAACAGAGAGACTTGCAAATCTATCTATCTATCAATCTATCAACTCAGTTTCATTCTTATCTCTCTCTCTCTGTCTCTCTGTCTCTGTCTCTCTGTCTATCTATCTATGCAAACAGACTGACTTACAAACGAACTGATTGATTTCTAGCTTGCTAGATAGGTCTGTCTGTTAGTCTGGTTGGTCGTTCATATGTCTGTCTTTCTATCTATCTATCTCCCCCTCTCGCTCTCCCTCTCTCTCTCTCTCTCTTTCTCAGCACCCCCACATACATACATAAATCCATTCACAACGCTATTGAAAATGTTCCTGTATGTCTATCTGTACGCATTCCGTTAAAGAGGTGCACATGGCATATCGGGTAACGTCACATAAAATGAGGTCGAGGAGCCGAGTTCTAATATTGGAAGAGCCTGTTTGCATTTCACTTCGTGCAAATGATTTTGGGAAAGATATGAATCTTTTCTCTCCTTAACCAGTTTCCGAACGAGATAGAAAGGAATAACCTTGTACAGAGAGACAGAGAGACAGACAGATCGAGAGACACAGATACAGACACAGGGAGAGAATATGACAGACAGACAGAGAGATTGGAGAGATATAAAAAAAAAAATGTAATGAATCGTTCTGACACCAGAAAAATGAAAAGAGACAAACAAAAAAAAAGGAACCAAATAAAGCAGAAGATAAAGATTAGGTGGGGTTCCCTTTCTTTTATTTATTGTGTTAATCCGAAATTAGGCGTCCCACCGCGATTAGTGTTCAAACTCCCCTACTTGGAAGTCATAGTCAAGCACTTAAGCCAACTAAGAAATTAATAGAAAGAAAATCCAAATTTATTCTGATTATCCAATGGTGCATCGTTAACATTTTTAGTTTCCTTTTCGGGACATCGTACGTCGCGATTCGTGAAACTTGTAATTTGAATATGGGATTTATAATCTAAATATAATTCATAAGATACATCTCATACTCAAATGCTTTGATGAAGTTTTGGTTTAGTTTGGTTTGTTGGGTTTTATGGCATATCAACCTTTGTTGGTTATTTAATGCCAAATCCATTTTTATGCAAACAATCAGTTCTATTTAAAACAATTCAATTTCGCATGGGTTTAATTGACAAAAAGATTTCTATTTTAAACTATTCAACCAGTTATAACAATTCAGTTTAGTGTAAGTAAAGTTTCAGCGTCAAAAACAGTTCTATTTCAAATAATTTAGTTTAGCATAAGCTCGCAGTTTAAACATAAGTACAGTTTAATTGTGAAAACATTTCTATTTCAAGCTATTCAGTTTAGTCAAGCAATTCTACTTCAGCTAATTCAGTTTAGTAAAAGTACAGATTTTGTTTACGCAGTTACATGTCAGAACAGTTCTATGTTAAACAATTTAATTTAGTGTAAATACAGTTTCAATGTCAAAAAACAGTTCTATTTCAAATAATTCAGTTGAGCACAATCACGCAGTTCAAATGTAAGCACGGTTCAATCGTCAAAAAACATTTCTATTTCAAGATATTCAGTTTAGCATAAGTATGCCGTTAGTTCTATTTAACCCATAGATCAGGTGCTACCACGCTGGGCCAGAGTAGACCTGGGAGCAATGGCAATGAAGGGGTACTCCGTATTCCCCAAGGCCCCAGCATTACTAGGACCTCACCATCAGACTATTTAGTGTCATATCCAGGACACTCGTTGGGTGGTGGGGGGTCCTACCTCTCTGTAGAAGTGCAGTCAGTGTATTCTACAGCCCCAGCCAACTGGGCAAGAATTGATGATGGTTTAATGCTTAAAAACCGAAACAATTAATGTTAGCTAATAAATTTAAATGATAAATAAAGTCCTCCCCTGAAAACCTTGTGTTTTTTCATATTTTAACACACACACACACACACACACACACACACACACATATATATATATATATATATATATATATATATATATATATATATATATATAATGAAAAAAGGAAAAGACAAATTGAAAGAGTCAAAATACTGACTTTCCTGGAATAGAATAAAAGGAATAGATAAAATAAAAATAAAACCGAGTGATTCGAAGTACAATAAATATTGAAAAATTGTGTATGGAGAACATGAATGAATATTGAGCTCTCGGTGAGACTCGATATCACGTGTTATTTTGTCTCGAGAAAAGCAAATTGTAACAGGTGCTTTACTTTCTAAGTTACATGACCGACGCTATCACAACAGTTAAAAATACCAATCAAAATCAATTATTCTCTTGATAGAGGGAGATATCTATTCATTGCCATTGCTCCAATGTCTACTCTAACCTATAGTGATAATATCTATTAGGATAAAAAAAATTGTCAAATTTATCGATATGAAAAATCATTTGTATTGCAAAGGAATTTCAAAGAATACTTGTATAAGAATAGTTATTTGAAACTATGATTGTTTACAAAGGGTTATTATTATTTACATATAGAATTGCTTGAAATACTTAAAACAATATAACTGACTGTAAATTCGTATTAAGAATATTAACTTGAATCTGTCATTATTTCTAAAGGATTATAATTATTATTAGTTTATTGAAACCATAAATTTACTGGAAATACTTGAAACAATATCATCATCGTCATCATCATGTCGTGCCGCCAGCACGGATATCCCTGACCCTCTCTCGCCACATCTCCCTATCATTCATCGCCTCTAGCAGGTCTTCAGGGCTACATCCCATATCCTCACATAGCTGCTGAATGCATGTTCGAGCTGGTCGTCCTGCTTTTGCCCGGCCATATGTGGGGATCCATAGGAGTACATTACTTATGAGCTCGTCCTTGCTTTTCCAGCAGTGTCCTGCATGTCTGGTTTGTCTAACTTGGATAGTTTTCGTGATGGGAGGCAGGTGGCCGTATAGTTTGTTTCTTGTGGGGTGTTGCCGCCAGGACTTGTTTAATATTGCTCGCAGCATTCTTGTGTAATTGTCGTCTTGTTTTATCGGTCCGGTCTGATTTCCATATGATCGATAGGCTATCGATAGCTGTCCATGCCTTCGTTAGCCGTGTGTCGATGACCTTTTCGGTTGATTAGACGCTGCTTCCTAGGTTGTTTCAGAGAGGTTCCGTCTAGTGTGGTGATGTCGCCTGTTTGATTATAGCACATATATTCCGTTTTGTGTGCATTGACATGGAGGCCAATGCCTGCGGCGGCTCGTTCCGAACTATGCAGTTGTGTTTCGGCTTAGTTGGGTGTATTTGCCAGTATCGCTATGTCATCAGCGTAGTCGGCGTCGGTAATTGTTTTTGCGTGGTACCTTCCGCTTCTTTTCTTTGTCAGCTCGAAGCCGTTTTCTTTGATTTTATCAGTCTATGTTCTAAGCACGTAATCTAGACAGATGATAATGATAAAGAGGTACGGAGCTAGCGTGTCTCCTTGTAGTACTACTGCTACAATGTCGAAGTATTCTATATCTCCATCTGGTGAACGTACTTTCACTTTGGTGTTTCTATAGAGAATCGTTATTGCTGCTAATATTAGTTAATTGAAACCATATAACTATGTGCAAATTGTAATTAGAATATTTACTTGTGTTGTATACCTACGATAATGATAATCAAAATTATATCATTCACAACATTGCATATGCAAATGCAAATACACTGGCAAATACAAATGCAGGCGGACTCTTTTGTTCAGGATACGTACGGTTTTATTAACTTCTTGTCTTTGGATCTTCTACACGAAGAGAGAGACACAATCCTTGCTATGCTAACCTCATCCCAACGCACGGCGCATCTTGTAGTGTTTAAGATCTCTGTCGGTAGACATCCGAAAATCTTAACTGCCACCGCAACGGGAGAAAACTCAACTTTCTGCCTCAATGGCAGAGAACTCAAATGTCTGCCTCCTTGGTCCAATGTCAACTTTCAACTGATTCTTTTTCAAAATCCTCAAATTCTCAGGACCATCTCTTCCGGGCATGATGTCGTCCACACTCCAGCCCCATTTCCTGTCTGGAGGTTTATTATGATAATCGTGATTGTCATATCCTTTGCGCACGAGCGTAAAACTTCACCCAATGACTGGGCACCTGAACTAAGAGCCGAATAGTTCAAATCCCAACCAAACTGAATGATAAAATATAATTAACGAAAAATGATTAATATAAAAATAATTATTTCTTAATTATATAACAGTTGAATCTTTAAACTCTATAACTTTGTGCTAATTTCAATTAAGAATGTTTACTTGAATCTGTCATTATTTCTAAAGGATTATAATTAATATTAGTCTATTGAAACCATATAATTACAGGAAATACTTGAAACAATATATCTGTAAATCATTAGTATGAGAAAATGTTTCAGCTCCATAACTGTGCACACAAATAATTATGGATATAGTTAACTAAAACCGCCATCATCATCATCATCATCTTTAAGTCGTGCTAATAGCACGGAGTTCTTCTCTCTCTTTCCCCCCTCTCTCTCTCAACATTCATCCCTATCGTCCATCGCTCCTGGCAGATTCTCGAGACTGTATACAGTGTATGTACAAACTCATGCGTGCAAGTCCTTGCTGGTCGGCAAAGACAGGTACATCGATGAGTAGTTCCTCAGAGGACATCGTTTGTGAGTTGGTCTTTACATCTCTATTGGTGCTACGCATGTCTCTTTTCTCTTACCTTAATGTTTTGCCGGAAGGTATCCGTACAGCTGCTATATGATGGGGTGCTGCTTCCAGGATCCATTCAAAACAGCACATATCATTCTTGGGTAGTTTCCATTAAGCCTTTTCTCCGTGCGTTTCGATAAAGTCCAGGTGGTGCATTTATACAGTCGTACTGACAGTCAGAGCTTCGACGAAACACCGTTTTATTTTATGGGAGAGATCAGATTTCAGCATCATCGATATCCTGTCGATAGCAGTCCATACCTTTCCTCTGTGTGTACTGACATTGCTTTCTGTAGATGGGATATTGCTACCAAGGTAAGAGATTCCGTTTGCTAATTTCAAAGACTGTCTTCGGAATAAATAATCCAACAGAGGTTAACATGCCGTAAACCCAACTAAATCAATATTCTCTACTAGTCAGACTTATGGCTGAAAATGATCGACAAAATCTCATTAAAGAAAGAAACAAAATATATCAATACTAAAAGCTAATTTCTTGGCCAATAAAAGAAATTTTATTTGTATACGTTTCCGTATTCATGATAAATGACACCCAAATAATTGCTTTCACAAAGTTTATACGAGAAGCAACCAAATGAAAGTCACAAAATCCATTGCTTTAATCATGTTCTTACAAAATTCCCCAACTAATACGAATCTTGTCGAAGACTGAAAATGTAAACCTACTCAGTGAATTAAATCCATTAGAAATTTTCAACGTTTTTAACGATACTTATAATGGTATCTTTCTTTAATGGTATATCAACCTGGTTTATTTAATACCAAAGAACACCTTGTAAAAGTACAGTAGTTGTACTATTTAATCCTGAGTTTGGGAGAGGTTTTCATAACTTTCCTTTGGGTATTAGTCAGAAAGTGAGTGTTATGACGCGACTGGAGCTCGAACTGGCTTACTTCGACGAGTTAGTTAAGTACTTCAACCATTACGTCACGGATCTTCTCCTATACCTATAATCAAATTTCAACGAAAAAAGCAAAACATTTAAACACAGCAATATTTTGGTTGGTTGGTTGGTTGGTTGGTTGGTTGTGTTTTTATGGCATATCAACTTTTGTAGGATATTTAATGCCAAATCCATTTCATACGAATAATCAGATCTATTTCAAACAATTCATTTTAGCATGAATACATAGTTTAATAGTCAAAACATTTCTATTTCAAGCTATTCAGTTTAGTCAAAGAGTTTTGAATCAAACAATTCTGTTTAGCATAAAAACAGTTTCAAAGTCAAAAACAGTTCTATATCAAACAATTCAGTTTTACATAAGTACAGAGTTGAAATATCAAAACAGTTCTATTTCAAGTAATTTAGTTTATCATAAGTACGTATATTAGTTCTATCTAACCCATAGATAAGGCTCTATCAGGTGCTACCCCTTCGGGCAGACTGGACCTGAGAGCGATGGCAATAAAGGCTGGCTGGCTGGTTGGCTGGCTGGTTGGTTCGTTGGTTTTGTTTTATAGCATATCAACCTTTGTAGGTTATTTAACGCCAAATCCATTTTATGCAAGTTGTCAGCTCTATATCAAACTACGCAGTTTAGCATGAGTACACAGTTTAATTGTCAAAACAGTTCTAATTCAGTTTGGTATAAGTACAGATTTTGTTTACACACAGTTAAATGTCAAAACAGCTCTATATTAAACAATTCGATTTAGTGTAAGTAGAATTTCAATGTCAAAAACAGTTCTATTTCAAACAATTCAGTTTAGCATAAGCACACTGTTTAAATCTAAGAACAGTTTGTTAAAAACATTTCTATTTAAGCTATTCAGTTTAGTCAAACAGTTCTAATTCAAACAATTCAGTTTAGCATAAATACACAATTAGTTATATTTAATCCATAGATAGGGCCCTATCAGGTGCTACTATTCCGGGCCCGAGTGGATCAGGCAGCAATGGCAAGGAAGGGGTGCTCCACATTCCCCAAAACTCCAGCATCACTGGAACCTCACCATCAGATTGTTTAGTGTAATATCCAGGTCACTCGTTGGGTGGGATCTTACCCCTCTGCAGACAAGCAGTTGGTGTATTCAATAGTCCCAGCTGACTGGGTAAAATAATAATTTGTATATTTTGTTTTAGAAAAATACTGAAAAGTATGAATCTCCAAATTACCCGGATTTTCTACAAAGATGTCTTTTGCATTAAATAACCTGCAAAAGTTGATATGCGATTAGAAACCAAACTGTTACTAAAATACTGAATTCGAAAATATCCATTTTCATTGTCGGTTATATGATGTCTTTAGATGAAGATATAAATTCAAAAAAGAAAATTATGAAAAGTAAAATTGAAATAGAATATAAGATATTTTAATTCCATGATAACAGATTTCTAATGAATCTAAATAAGTTGTAAAACAATCTCTCTGGGGAGATAACTCTTCTTTAAGAAACGATATCACTCTTCAGTAAAAAAAAGAGCAGAAAGGAAAAGAATAAAAAAACAAGATGGCTGCGTAAACGCACAAATGTGCAGTATTAAAATCTAATCTTTTACCATCGTCTTTTACCATGATTGGTGAGAATAAAGATGAATATTGTTTTTGTAAAAAAATGTATTTCAACTGTTGGTTTTTATTTTTTACTGATTCTAATAGTCGAGGATACTACAAAACCAAATAAGATATTTCAGTGCAAATCTACTGATAAATTCATGTTTGTACGATATTGCTTTTGAATATATGCACACCGAACATTTTTTAAAATATCTTTCAAAAACCAAAAATAGCAGATTTTTTTTTTTGCTTTTTGTAGAGCATAATACGTATTATTATTCACCAAGATCTACAACATTGTAATAATAAAATATGAAGTGACTTTTGGGAAATTTACGAGGTTATATATAGAATATCTAATGAATATATTATTGGTTAGCGGTGAAATTACATTTGGGCCGCACCATGTTCCTGTTTAGTTAAAGAGGTTCAATGCTAAATATATTTATTCAAACTTTCAGCCTCGTGCAAGTTATGAAAAAAGTGATCTTTTAGCGGAGTAAATTCAGAATTTTCTTTCTTCAAGACTGGTTGCCTAAACACGCTCGTAAGGTGTTCCTATGACGTAAGGTATTAGAGTGCGGCTTCGAAGTAAGAGATTTTGAACTCTAGTCGTTCTGTTACATTCACTTTTCGACGAATAATCTTAAGAAAGGCATGATGCCCTTTATCCTCCTACAATGGGATGAATAGAATCATTAGTGTTCCGCTACAAGAATGGATTTGGCATGAAATAAAGAATTGGAGGTGCCCATAGTGTAATGGTTATCGTCGTAGGAAATGGACATAGCGACACGAGTTCAAATCCTGGACGAGACTGATTGCATTTCATATAGCACTAATACCCTTGGGAAAGGTATGAATCCAATTATTCTCTCCCCAGCTATTGGCAAATAGTAGGACAGACTCTTCAGCCTTGGTGAGGCAACTAGTCTAGGAGAAAAAAACTCTGAATTCAAACCTGTTAAACTCCGCTTAAAAATTGACCTTGTGTTATACACTGCCCAAGCGGTGGGATTGGTAAATAGGATTTAAAAAAGAATTGATATGCTGTTAAAACAAAGAAACCAAACCAACGCTAAAGAATCCAAGCTGTCTTACTATTCACTCTGAGCTTTTTGGAAATAGATTGATGGCTTTCTTAACGGTAACTAATACGAAGGCAAAAGCAACAGCCATTTCTAAGATTTGAACTCGGATCAATGATTCTGTTTGTTACCATGATTACTATTATGTTAAACGTGCTTCACAGAGATTCAATGATGTAGAGAGTGTTGGTTGTCGTTACGTATGTTTTTTTTATGCCAAATCATGTTTATATATATACGAGGTGTATACGATAGGTTTCCAGACCTTTTATCTATGGGCAATTTTATTGATAGTACACACATGAAACTTTAGTCCCCTTCAAAGTAATCTTCTCCGGTTGCAATGCACTTGCACCATTCCAACAACTTCTGGAAGGCCCAAATGGAAGCCCTCTTCTGTGGGCGTGTCAATGACCTTCGTCACAGCCTCTTCCATCTCCTCAATTGTCTCATAACGACGACAGCCTCTGAGCTTAGCAAATAACCAAAAGTTACAGGGAGCAAGGTCTGGACTATAGGGAGGCTGAGGAACTGTCTTAATGCTCATCTTGGTCAACTAGTCTGTGACAAGGATGGAGTTGTGGACTGGTGCATTGTCCTGGTGGAAATGCCACTAACCCGATTTGAAGACTGCTGACCTCTTCCGACAGAATCTCTTCCTGAACTCCCTTAAAACCTCAACATAGTAACCCTAACCGTAACCCTAACCCTTTTGGCCAATCAACTCTGGTATATTAACTTCCTTACTCCTCCCACACCTCTCATCATCACTCACGGACTCCCTGCCTTTGTTGAATCTTTTATGCCTCTCAAAAACTGATGCTCGATTCATGCAAGATGCTCCAAAAGCAGTCTGAAACATTCCATACGTTTCTGGGGCATTTTTTCCGAGTTTAAAACAGAATTTTATTGCATATCGTTCTTCTAATTGTCCTCATTTAATTTTTGAAATTCACGAGCTGTGACAATCAGGCTTTAGTAGGGTGTATTCCAATTGTTGGTGTAGCTGTTTATTTGAACCTGAAATCATAAGAATTGATCAGTCATCTTAGAAGATGTATAGCAATAACATAATGAATTTTCAAGTGTCTAAGTCAATTTTAAATGCATGTACAAAAAAGTCTGGAAACCTATTGAATGCACCACGTATATATATATATATATATATATATATATATATATATATATATATATATATATATATATATGAACAATTTAACTGTATGTAAACAAATGATGTTAAATAGTTAAAATAATATGATAATCCACAATAGAAGTTAGATTAATTTAATAATCCACAATAGAAGTTAGATTAATTTAATAATCCACAATAGAAGTCGACTTCGAACTAATGTCACACCCTCCGATAAAATTAATTTCCCCCCACATACATTACAGTTACTTTGCTTAATAATTCTTCTACAAACATCGCAGGGAATAACTTATATGAACTTCGTTTTAAAACTGTTACTTTATCCTGAAGAACGATCCACGATTTACTTCATTCTATTCCTCGACGCGATATCGTTTCTGACGCCGATGTTTACCGTATTCCTTGCAAAAACTGTAAGTTGAATTATAAAGGAGAAGCGTTGAGGAACCGTACGGTGGTACTGATGATGCGACATGATGATGATGATAAGAAATGCTAATAATCCTCCGTTTTTTTTTTAGCATTTCGTCGTATTTGGGAAAACTAATCATAAATAGTTACAATATATTCCATCTTTAATTAATTAATTAATTTCCATGCATTTCCATCACGATTTTCCCATTAATCCTAACATACTTCTTTCTACTCACAGCCTTTTTCACACAGATGTCTCCAGTTCCCCACTTTTCAATTCTCTCTCTTTTTCTGGTAAATATTAAACGTATTTTTACCTTTGCGATCTTTATTTAAAACTTCATTTACCTTTCTCCCATTGCTACCGTTTTTTTTATTTTTGCTTTTAAAAATATTTAATTTGTAAACTTATCAATTGACATAAGCTTGATTTTCGACTCAACAATAATTAGTTATTTACGTATGATATGTTAACTTGTTTCCTTTTTCCTTCCTCTTCCTTTTCCTCGCATTCTCCTGATCTCTCTCCTATTTTCTTTTCTCTTATTTTTCCGTTCTTTTCTTTTCTTTCTTTCTTTCTTTCCTTCCTTCTTTCCTTCCTTCCTTCTCTTTCTAATTCATTATTTCATTTGATGATTTTATTTGTTCTACAACATTGTCTTAAACAATCTTGCATACTTTTAAATACGAACGCTGATTTATTGACTAAACAATTACCCCCTCTTTCACGGTATACGAAATATTTCCTTGTTGTTTTGCATTTTATTAAAAAATCCATTGGTGATATAACATCATATGATATCATCCTTCCGAGACCTGATGATGGTTCATTAGAACTGAAACGTTATAGCGTTGACTTTTTTGACATTAACTTCTTCATTTTGCATTATTTTGTTTTTCATATTTTCTCTGAATGTGTAGTATATATGAGTTCTTCTGTGTGTCTCTGTTTCTCTGTTTCTCTCTCTCTCTCTCTTTCTCAGTTTCTCTCTATCTATCTATATATAAATACGAGGATCATTAAATAAGTTTCCAGACTTTTTTCGTATAAGCACTTTTATTGATCGTACACACATGAAACTCTAATCCTCTTCGAAGTAATCTCTTCCTGTTGCGATGCACTTGTTGTACCGTTCCAATAACTTCTGGAAGGCCCAGTGGAAGTCTTCTTGTGTGAGCGTGTCAATGACGTTCGGCTCAGCCTCTTTCATCTTCTCAATTGTCTCATAATGACGACAGCCTCTGAGCTTAGCGAATAACCAAAAGTCTCAGGGAGCAAGGTCTAGACTATAGGGAGGCTGAACAACTGTCTTGATGACCATCTTACTCAAATAGTCTGTGAAAAGAATGGTGTTGTGGACTGGTGGATTGTCCAGGTGGAAATGCCACTGAGCCGGTTTGAAGAGTGCTGGCCTCTTCCGACGGAATCTCTCCCTGAACTCCCTTAAAGCCTCAACATAGTAACCCTAACCCTAAGCCTTTAGCCAATCAACTCTGGTATATTGACTTCCTTACTCCTCCCACACCTCTCGTCATCCCTCACAGACTCCCTGCCTTCATTGAATCACTTATGCTACTCAAAAACTGATGCTCGATTCATGCAAAATGCTCCAAAAGCAGTCTGAAGCATTCCATACGTTTCTGAGGTATTTTTTCCAAGTTTAAAATTTTATTGCATATCGTTCTTCTAAAGTGACAGATTTCATTTTTGAAATTCACGAGCTGTGAAAATCAGGCTTTAGTAGGGTGTATTCCAATTGCTGCTGTAGGTGAAATCATAAGAATTGATCAGTCATCTTATAAGATGTATAGCAACAACATAATGAATTTTCAAGTGTCTAAGTCAATTTTAAATGCATGTACAAAAAAGTCTGGAAACCTATTGAATGCCCCACGCATATGGCGAGAGAAAATAATTAGCTGATAACTTGCATTTAGAATAAAAATTAAAATTTATGGTATAATTTTATACCTACAGTTCATGAGTTGTGTATTTTTCTTTTCTCTCTGTAAATATATCAATTTACATAAATGCATATATATATATAGTCATCCACAGACAGTCTGTTTCGTTCTATCAGAACTCATCAGCGCGGCAAGACAGACTAGATTTCCGAAGCTGGGATCGAAATCTGGCTGACTGTAACGCCAATCTAAGATGCTATCACTCAACCACGAGGAAACCAGCGCAAGCTAAGGAAATTTAAACGCTTATGTATCACATTTGTTTTTGTTTTAAATATATCCGCTTAACGACTACCGAGAGCTCAATTCAGTTGAAGAGCCTTGCTTTATGCTAGTGGCAACCATTACTTACCTCGCTAGAGAGCTCAACCCCACAGGGGTAGGGGAGCATATATATTGTCATCCACAGACAGACAGTATATATATATATATATATATAGAGAGAGAGAGAGAGAGGCTGTCGTCGTTATGAGACAATTGAAGAGATGAAAGAGGCTGAGCCGAAGGTCATTGACAGCACTCTTCAAATCGGGTCAGTGGCATTTCCACCAGGACAATGCACCAGTCCACAACACCATTCTTGTCACAGACTATTTGAGCAAGATGGGCATCAAGACAGTTCTTCAGCCACCCTATAGTCTAGACCTTGCTCCCTGTTACTTTTGGTTATTCGCTAAGCTCAGAGGCTGTCGTCATTATGAGACAATTGAGGAGATGAAAGAGGCTGAGCCGAACGTCATTGACACGCTCACACAAGAAGACTTCCATGTGGCCTTCCAGAAGTTATTGGAACGGTACAACAAGTGCATCGCAACAGGAGGAGATTACTTCGAAGAGGATTAGAGTTTCATGTGTGTACTATCAATAAAAGTGCCTATACGAAAAAAAAGTCTGGAAACTTATTTAATGATTTTCGTATTTATATATATATATATATATATATATATAATTAGAAAAAAGAATGAAAATCTTTAGTCGGTGTCAATTATTTTAATTGAAGCACTAATTTCAGAATATCAAGATCTACTCGAGAGTTTTTTTTCTTTTCATCGAAGAGAAAAAAATGTCTTTTTTCTTTCTTATGTTGATGCTTATCCAAAACATATACTGTAGAGAAAATAGTGAAATACAATAGTACCACTGAAGTCCTTCTATAAGTATAGTTTAATCATAAAATAACCCACGAACGTTGATATTCTGTAATGAAAATGGTTAAGGTAATTGCTATTAAAAATTGTCTTGAATTTTTTTAGTGGTTCAGTTCACCTTATGATGGGTCATGACATCAGCTGTCAACTTCTCGAATAAAGTGTACTCTTATGACTGTCAGTATTATCGAGTCGTACGGTTAGGACCGAGTCTCTCTTTTCTCTCTCTCTCTCTCTCTCTCTCTCTCTCCCTCTCTTTCTCTCTCTCTCTCTCACTCCGTCTCTATCATCCATTATTCCTCCTTGGTTCTCTAGAATGCATCTAGTGTCTGCACAGAGCTGATATATGTAATTCTTTGATTGCCAGCCAATACTAGTGTGTTCATGTGTAGGAGTCCATAGGAGAACGTCACGTTGTTCCTTAATTCTCCTGTAATTCTCAATAAGTTTTGTTCGTCTTACCTGGATAGTTTGTGAGATGGGAGAGAGGTGTCTGTACAGATGCTGTATTATCGGCTGCGACTTTCTGGATTTTATGTTAGCTTCCATTATTGAAAAGATTCACTGCTGCTATAATACGATTTCTGGTATGAATATAATTATTTTATCAAACCTGTTTTTAAATCGAAGATCTTTTTATGCTTAACGTCTTTCATATCAAATGACAAACAACTATTATTTTTTATAAAGAGTTTATTTCAAACATAACTTTGAGTTTTATCAAGGAAAGCATCATGAAAAAGAGGAGACCTTTCTTTTAGTTGACTGATACTGATACCCGTCTTGATTGCAAGAAAATCCGGTGTTTGTACAGAATAGCCCGCTGATAAAAATTCTCGTTTTTTTGTTTGTTTTTCTTTCGTTTGGTTATTTGTGTGTGTGTGTGCATCTGTGTGTGTGTGTGTGTGTGTGTGTGCACGTGCTCTTGTGACACACACTAAAAATGCATGACAGTTCTTAAATTCATCGTCTAGGTAAATTATTTTTTTATAAGCAAGCTCTCCATTCTCTCCATAAGAACTTTTTTCGGCAGTTTCAAAAAAGGTGTAGGTCAGACACAGGAGCGGCAGAAGTCGTTTGTAAATTCAGTTTCCCTTCACTAAAAGTATATCTTATATTTCGCATATTATGTGCGTAGATCCGCATGCACACACACACACACACACACACACACACACACACACATATATATATATTTGCTTGATTCTACCCTTTCAAACACACACACGCACGCACACACACACACATATATATATATTTGCTTAATTCTACCCTTTCAAACACACACACACACACACACGTATATATTTGCTTGATTCTACCCTTTCAAACACGCACGCACGCACGCACATACACACACACACACACACACACACACACACATATATATATATATATACGCAAAACTCTTCTCATGAATTGAGTACGCCTGTAGCCGGTATATAAAACTATATTCGTAAAAAATTCAATCGCTTACTGTGAGAATGGTCATAGCTCTTGAGTAAGATATCCCACTGATGTAAAGTCAGCCGGATTTGTGTTCCAAGCTTGAAGCTTCTCGCAGCCACAGTGAAGGATTGCGGTACAACGAAACAGTCTGTCTACGGATGAAAATATATATATAGTTCAGAGAGAACGGCTTCGAGCTGACAAAGAAAAGAAGCAGAAGATACCCCGCACTATCCAAGTTAGATGAACCAGACATGCAGGACACTGCTGCAGAAGCAGGGACGAGCTCATAAGTGATGTACTCCTATGGACCCCCACATATTGCCAGGCAAAAGCAGGACGACAAGCTCGAACATACATACAGCAGCTATGTGAGGATACGGGATGTAGCCCTGAAGACCTGCCAGAGGGGATGAACGATAGGGAGATGTGGCGAGGGAGGGTCAGGGATATCCGTATCTGCGGCACTACATGATGATGATGATGATATATATAGTAATCTAAATGCTAGAAGTAGGAGGCACCCGCTGAGAACCGAATTACGAATTACCTATAAATCCAGCATGCAAATCATTACATCATTACATATAAATAAATACATACATATATATATATATATATATATATATATATATATATATATATATATATATATATATATATATGTATGTATGTACGTATGCGTGTGTGTGTGCTTTATGCTAAGCATTGTTTATTTATAAACTCAACAGCTGGGCCTGTCAGCTGGGGATGTAGAATACGCCAACTGTATCTCAGCTGAGTTGTAAGACCCCACCACCTATGAATGTCCTGCATCTGACATTAAACCATCTGATGTTGAGGCTTTTGTCGTGAAGCTTTGGGAAATGTGGAGAACCCGTAAATTGCCATTACTCCCCGGTCCTCTCAGACTGGGAGTGATATAACCTGTTAGGTTACTATCTATGGGTCAAACAAATTTTTAGCTAATGAACTGCGTGCAAATAAATGACTGATATTAAATTGTTAGTGCTAGATGGCAGTCAACTGTGCAAGCAAATGAGATCTAGTTTGTTTAAAATATTACCTAAAATCTATTCGTTTGCAAATAATATATATATATATATATATATATATATATGTGTGTGTGTGTGCATGTGTGTGTGTTTGTATAAACAGGATTTGGCATAAAATAAGCAACAAGACTTGAAATACTATGAAGTAACAACCAACCTACCAACCAACAAATATTGGTCCAAGAGTCATACACTAGTTAAATGACTTAATAGCATTAACCAATCAGGAAAAATATGATGAAAACCCTGCCACATTTTTGGTAAATAAATTGGGTTTAGATCTTCCAAACTATTTCCTTATGGTAACCTTATTTATCCCCATCACCGACAGTTTTTGGATGTGGCGACCTCAGAAGAAGTTAGGCTACAGCGATCGGGAAGCAGTACACAAATAGCTCCAATTTTTTCCGTATTCCAATTTGGGAATACTGATTAGTGTAGAGTTAGGCCCCTTTGAACTGAGTTGCCTGATCATCGGACCATCAGATATGAATGCCAGGTGGATCGAAAAGTTTTCACAGTTTCAACGAAGAACTACCAATATACATTAAGACATCAAAAGTCGTAGTTTATTAAATGCCAAAGATTTTCTCAGAATCAAAGAACTTCAAAATGTGTTTAGACGGTAGCGATATTAAAATTATTCAATTAAAATAGAGGAAATGTTACAGAAACCTTTTCATGCTAATAAAAATCTGCATAATTTATATAAAAATCCATTCTCAACTACTGAAATAATGAGTCACATAAAATACGTTTGATGAAACAAAATCCTTACATGACGTTCCAAGGACATGTCGACCTTTCAGGGCAAAAAAAAAAAAAAAAGGATGAGATAATGACGACAATGAAATCATTGCAAGTTATAAATATCATTTGCCATGGAAGATGATATTTAAATGAAGTAAAAACATCGAACAATCACAAAAAGTATTATCTCTTAACTATAAATTGACATTTAAAGATTTCATATTTGAGGTATTGATGTAGACCTTGGCTAACTTCGACCCCTGGTGATGAATCAGTTTTGGCCGGATGAATAAAAGAATTGTACGTTCACATAGGCTAGGTGAATTTACTAGTTTGAATTCAAGAATTTTATAAAAGTGGCTGCGAAATGTCGATTAGTTGTCAGATATTGTAAACCAATCAGAATATCCTTGATATAATCTCCAAACTGCATTTGATGGTGAGGCTACAGATTTAGACCAGAATAGGTCCCTATAAAGACCTAAGGTGAATAAAAATTCATTCATAGGGGGTGAATTCACTATTTTGCATTTTTAGATCCCCTGATGAATAATTCTTAAGAAACTACGACACAAAAGATATAAATATGAATATAGAATGAACCCGGTGGAGGTGTTCTCCTGGTGTAATGTATAAAGCGCTTGACTGCGAAATCGTAGTAAGCGAGTTCGAACTCAAATCAGGCTACTACGTTAACTTTCGGACAAGTACCCTTGGGAAAAGTATGACCACCCCTATCCTCCCAGCTGCAGGTTAAATAGTAACCATACTATTCTTCTAAAGGGATTCATCTAGTATTGAATAACCTAAGACGGTTAATATGCCATTAAACAAACTAATCGAATGAACGTCATTTCAGAACCTCTTAGCATGAAATAACCCAAAATAGGCTGACATGTCTTTAAAATCAATCATTCAGTCAATGAATATGGCCTGTCGGGGGGAATAAAATTTTACCACGGTGAATATATTTAGAGGTCCCCAAAAGATGAATTTACTACTTTGCGTTTATGAATCTCTCAATGAAAAGGAAACCAAAATCGCTGGATCGTGTAAATAAGTTGTCGGATAGCGTACACTAATTAGAATGGCTGATTGGGTCTGAGGGCCACTAGTGATATATCGTTCACATTTTACCCGTTCAAAACTTATGGGTCATTTGGAATTTAAAATTTCAATTGAACGAACGATGGGGCTCTGACAGAATTGATCTGGAACTTAATCGGTGTCGTTAACCAACGCATATAATCCAATTTTCGAGAAAGAAAATAATCAAAAACAAAGCATGTGTGGAGTTTGAACTCGCTTAGTTAGTATTCCAGTGAATGGAGTAGCGCCCTCCCCTACACCTCGGTATTGTAGCTATTGAAAAGGGAGCCTTCGGGTTGCCCTCGACGACAGTCGCCAACTTTACTTTCTTACTTAGTAGTTAAATAGTAAAAGTGCTGCCCCGGAACCTCAAAAAAGTGATTTCGAATCCCAGTCGCTTTATATTACATTTTCGGACAAATACTTTTGGAAAAGGCATGAACCTCCTTATTCTTCCAAGTAATGTGTTAAATGGTATCACTGCCCTTCTTCTACAAGAATTGCTTTGGCATTAAATATCCCCCGAAGGAAGATATGCCATTAAATAAAGAAACCGGAATAAATATCAAATTACTAAATATAATTTGATAAAATTTATATGAGAAAAGAATCAGTAAACTATGAATGCAAACAATCCTTCAATTATTTTTTCAGTATTTTTATAAAACAAATATTTGATTTCCATTCTTATCTCAAAAATAACTGAATATTAAAAGACTTTGATATTCAGTTCTTTTTATGGGGAGGAATAGGAATTGAATTTGGTTCCAACGTGTGCCTCAGGTAAAAAGTTTAAGAAGACCTGATTTTAATAGGCGCGATATTAAAATTAATCCAATAAAATGGATGGAATGTAATATCGTCTTCGTGTTGATGAAATTCAGTGTAATTTACAGAAAAATCCATTCTCGACGTCTGAAATAATGAGTCTCATAAAAGAACTTTGATGAAATCAAATACTGACATGACAAGTCGACCTTCTTAGACAATAGAAAAAAATGATGACAATGGAATTATTGCAAGTTATAAATTCTTTTGGCCATGGAAGATGATATTTAAATGAACGGAAAATACAGACCAAATCACAAAGAAGTGACAAACATGTTGGACTGTGACATCTTGGAAAGCGAGTTCGAATTCCAGTCGAACTAGTACGTTCACTTTTGGAGTAATATCCTTGGAAAAAGTATCTCTCCAGATGTGGACTGAAGAGTACCACCACCGTTCTTTTATTAAAATGGCTTTGTCATTAAATAACCCCTCTAACATTGATATGACTTTAGAATAAATAAACCAAGCTATTTAATTGAGATTTTAAGATTTTCGTAATGTTTTGAGGCGTTGATTTAGTTGTTATTTGGGCATCTTCGCTTTTTACTATCTTCACATACCAACCTTTAAAAAAATCTTTGCCTTGAACATATACACTATTCATCATTATCATCATCGTTGCACTATCAGCACGGATATCCCTGACCCTCTCTATTGTCCATTCCTCCGGCAGGTCCTCAGTGCTACATCCCGTATCGGCTCAGAACTGCTGTATTTATGTTCGAGCAGGTCGTTCTGCCTTTGCACGTCCATATCTATCTTAATGGGAAATTTTCTTGTTCGAAGATAAATACAAAAAATGTCTGCCATGATTGGAAATTCAACTAGTTATTTTGAAAGTTTCAATTAGATCACCTTTCATCCTTCTTTCCAGTAAAGTAGTTAATCCGTATTTCTCTAATCTCTCCCTGAAGCTGTAATCTTTTACTCATTTTATTAGTTTTGTCTCTCTTCTTTTTATGCCTCCCCAATCCAGTTGTAAAATACACCGACTGCATCTCTGCAGAAGGATAAGACTCCCCGAACGAGTGTCCTGGATATGAAACTAAATAACTAAATAATCTGATGGCAGGCTCCAGTAATGCTGGAACTTTGAAGAATGTAGAGTACAGCTTTATTGCCATTGCTCCCAGGTCCACTGAGGGTCTGAAAGAACTAAACTGTGTACTGAATCTAAATTGAATTGTTTGAAAGAGAGCAGTTTTGTCATTTAACTGTGTAATTTCATTACTGATGTTTAATTTAATTGTTAGTGATACATACTAATATTTGGAACCATTTAATTTTGAGTAAACTGAATAGTTTGAAATAGAACTGTTTTTACATTCAAACAGTACTTATGCTAAACTGAACTGTTTGAACTAGATTTGTTTATATGCGTAAAAATGGATTTGACATTAAATAACCTATAATGGTTGATATACCCTTAAATCAAACTAACCCAAATTTTCTAGCTTCCAATCTTAATATTTTACACTCCAATTTCCATTTCTAGACACTGGAGTTCAAGACAGAGTACAATATTCTATGTAAGTTCTTACTGTGATCTTATATATTTCAAAAACAACATTTACCTCCCTTTAAATAAAAGTTTTAATCATCCAACTTATGCTTTCATTTGCCCTCGATACAATAGATAAGTTTGTTTGCTTTGTTTTACGGCCTATCAACCTCTTCGGTCATTTAATGCAGAATCCAGTTAAAAGAAATAAGTCTGAAGAGGAAAGGTCTTAGGAATTTATGATAAACTTTACATAATAGTTGGTTATTTTTTTAATAGGAGTTTATTTGTAGGGAATTGATCATAAAACAAACAAAAAAACTGTGAAACAGGTTGGGGAAGGGTTCAGTTTGTTAGAATATATCTAGTAAAGAAAGGGTTTATAGAAGTAATTTGGTCTTATTGTAAATTTCTGTAAATTTTTGTGTATAACTTCACTGTTTTTAGAAATGATATCACATAATTTATTTAAGTGTTTTGGAACAGTTCCTTCATATTGTTTGCACTAAAGAAGGTTTTTCTTATATGGGCCAGGTTGGTACATTCGATGAGAATGTGCTTCACGGTGTATTTGGTCTGACAGGCATAACACATTGGTTGTTGTTTTCCTTCGAGTAAATAAGAGTGTGTTATCCTTGTATGACCTATCCTATTAATTCGACGGGGACTCGAATTTCATGGATGTACTATCAATAAAAGTGCCCATACGAAAAATGTCTGGAAACTTATTTAATGAGACTTGTATATATATAAAACATTCTTCCCCATACGAGTATATATATATACACACACAAATATATATATATATATAACATTTTTGGCCATAGGAGTATATATAGGGCTAATAGATATTGTTACGTGAAAACGAAATAATACAGGCTGACATATTCTAAATACTTTATGTCATTTGATAGAAGTTTTTAAAAAGTAAATAGTGTTTTGCTGTTTGAGAAATAGATTTGTATTGTTTTATTATTTTGAATATTTAGAGAAAGGGTGCCAATTTTTAGTTTACATTTTGAATTTTTTCGAGTTTTTTCATAGAAACGATGATATTTTTAAAAAGACCTTGTCGTTGTGGTATTGTGTCGTGTTATGCTATGAAACATGCTTCAATTATTCTTCGTTTATCTCTATCAAGGATGAAAGCAAATATGGCGGAGTTTTGAAAATCAAAAGTGTGGTTGGTTAAAATATTATGAGAAAGATTTTGTTGCATAATCAGTTTTAAAGTTTCTTTTATGTTCATAGATTCTTTTACTTAAATTTTACTCGTTTCTCCTATGTAAAATTTATAACAATTTAGGCAACGGATTTTGTTAATACCTGTGTTGGGTCGGGAATTTGTGTTTTTGGAGTTGTTTTTTACTATCAGCCTAATTGTTTTTGTTGTGCAGGTTGTGGTTCTTATGCCTAAGTAATTCAAATTTTTTCAATGAGGGTCGTAGTGGAATTTCGAGGTAATGTTATGTCTTCTTTATGGGGTTGATATTTAAGCTAGGTTTGTTATTTTGTAGATGTTTGTGGCTTTTGCTTTTGGCACGCTTTTTATTTGAAATGAAAGACTCTGGATATTGTAGTTTGGAGAATTCTCATTTTATTTTCACATGAAGATCAGATGATTATATGTGTTACATAGCCAGATATACGGATGTGTGAAATAGACATAGGGAATCTAAAAACACGAAACTCACGAAATTGGTTCAGGTACGAAACTTTATTATCTTTGAGTTAAAGGTCATTGGACATGAGGAGAGAGAGACACAATCTTTCTATACTGACTGCCTTTACATCGTCATCTCTCAACCCAACCAACGCGCGGCGCCCGTAGCGCACAAATTCGTCTGGCCTCGTCCAGCTCTGAATGTCGACTCTTTCGTTCGGAGGTAGGAACTCAACTCTCTGACTTTTTCTCAAATCCCAAAATATTTTGACATCTCTGAATGACACAAGCTCTCTGTGACCGCGTGAACACCTACGTTAATGTTGCACCTAACTATCCCATGCGCTAAGCGAAATGTTCTCATCCTAACTAAACCGAAAGGCAAGATATACCAAACGAAATCCCTCCGCAATTATATTACATATAGTCGTTAACCAGACAATATCTGTCCATGCCTTACTTATTCGTGTATTGATATTACTTTCAGTTGAAAAGATATTTCTACCGAGGTATATAAATAATGCTAAGCAAGTAATAATAATTTATGTATGTTTTATGCTCGTGTTCTTCAAAATTTCGATAAATGATTTTTGAAATTTATAAAAGTAATATTATTTTGATTTTATTTTCTAGGTTTGTTAATCGCAAAACGTAAATGGCTTTATTTACTTTTGTTTTTCTTCTTGCAGGTGATGTGCTCATTCTAAGCGAAAGACACTCCGTTGCATCATAATGAATGACACGGACGATTTAACCAATTCTTCGTCTTTTGTCGGCTGCATGGACATCAATGCCGACCTCGGCCCGTTTCAGTACTATACGTGGGGTATTACGTCCAATATCATTGCTGTTTCTGGTATCTTGCTCAACATTCTGGCCATCACTGTGCTGAGTCAGCCCCGTATGAGATCATCAACGGCCATCTACCTGATCTCTCTCGCCGTCTACGACAACATTGTTCTCCTTTCGATGATCGTTAACTTCGCAATCCCTACCTTGGAGGTTGACGCCTATTTCCTGGACATGTACTTCTTCGTCTATAACTACATCCAACCAATCGCCTACCCGATAGCACTTATAGCGCAGACGGGCACCATCTACACAACAGTCGGTTTCACAGTCGAAAGATACGTTGCCGTCTGTCGGCCATTGCAAGCGGCTAACATATGCACAACCTCGCGGTCGAAAAAAGCTGTTTTTTGCATCTTTCTCGGCTCTGTAATCTACAACATACCGCGCATGTTTGAGTACGAGACAGTACTTGAATGGGACGAGCAGATAAACAAGACCCAGCCGATTTACCGGGCGACAGAGCTGGGTGAAAATAAGATATACAAAGAGGTCTATTTTATCTATCTAAACCTGCTCATTATGTTCTTTTTACCATTCACGTTGCTTGCCTATCTGAATACTTGTCTCATTAACGCTATCCGCACATCCAGGGCTTCTCGTATGCAAATGAGCTCTTCAGCAGTGAAAGAGAACAACATGACTGTCATGCTTATATCTGTTGTCGTTGTCTTTCTCGTCTGTCAACTTCCGTCCATAGCTGACAACATCCTGTGGACGGCTCTGAATAGTTACCAGCAGAGATGCAACGCTACCTATATCAAATTCACTACAATCAGTAATCTAATGGTTATTTTCAATTCTGCTTGTAATTTCGTATTATACTGCCTGTTCGGTAAGAAATTCCGTCGTGTGTTTTGTAAAATCTTCTGCAGTCGTCTGAAGAGGTCTACGGTACGATATCAGTTTCGGCCCGAATCGGCCACCCTCGTATGTCACATACGGGACAGTACGACGAAACTGTATCACGTGAAAGGTAACCACGAAATGGAGAGTACATCGGTGTAACAGGAAGTTGTGCTCTGTTTAATGTACCTAGTTTGCTTAATGGAACAAAAGGAAATTCCCGTAAATAACACACTTCTGATTTGAACGTTAAAAATATATCTCTGACGGGAGAAAAAGCGTATTCTTAAAAAAAAGAAACTGTTTTTAAAAACATATTACGTTCATTAGGTCTTTGTTTTAATGTTGCTTGGTTATTTATTATTATCCATTGCAAATATTTTTCGATATCATCCCAACTTGTTTCTTTTATTCATTCAATTCTTAATTGTTTAAACAGATAAAATGGATCTACTACCACTGGCAAAAAATGGAATCAGACACTTGCAGAATGTTCACTTATTTTATGTTGCAGTAAATAAGCTAATAATAGATCAGACGCAAAAATCTTTTCTTTTATAACAGAAATTTCTAGCTTCATAAAATATATCTCAAACAGACTAGATTAAATTATTTAAATTACAGGTATAATTTTTCCAGGCCATGCAGAGAAAAATGTAAAGTAACCTAAAGCTGAAGAAAGAGTCATATGAAATCAATTACATGGTGAGCAAACTGTCCCTATAAAAATCAAATCTACAACTTATAGTGAAAGATAGAAAAAAAATCGAGTCCATGAGAAGGCTCTATTTTATTAACTGCCATTCAAGAAAATTGGAGCCACTTTGATAAAGAATATTGCTTTGAGAAATCCATGCCAAAAAGAATCAAAGCGGACAAAAGCTCGTGGGTAGAAAACTAATCATTAATTCTAATTTCTTTTTTTTTTCTTTTTTTGACAATGAATTCTATAATTTTGCTCAATATTTGGCAATTCTTTTATATTTAATCTCTTGGAGAAAAAATGATGCAGTTTATTTATATAATGGCAAAAGTTATGAAACTATCCCATTTGTTCTCCTTTTTTTCATTTAGCAGTAAATCAGCTTATAACTAATAAGACACATGTACATGTTTTATTTAATCGCTAAACATTTTGGCTTCTTTGAATATTCTTAAAAAAATAGATTGAATTATTTAAATCAAGCCATGATTATTTTTCTAAATCTTGCTGATGAAAAAATAAAATAACCTCAAATCGAAGAAAAAATATGGAATTATCTTGTAATTTGCGTTCCGAAAAAAATGTGTATATGGAGTGAAGCAATACACAAGCTGTCAACGCACCAACTATCACGATACTACCAACTACAGCAGGTACCTATCATGGTTTAAACTGCTTCAGTCACGTGATATACACGCTGCAAACTAACACGTACAACCATATTATTGCAATATTGTATTTTTCTAAAGCATTTACAAATCTCGTGGTTGTTCACAGAAGGCAAGACCGTAGGCTACTAGCTTCTACTCAAGAACTTTTGTGTATATTCACTGATCCTTTCCCGGATTTAAAAGAAACACAATATGTGCATACTAGACATTCGAAGAAGAGAAAATGTCGACCGAAGAAGCTAAAGAAGCCGAGAAACTTTCTTAGGCAGTATTTAGTCGATGTAATTTCTAAAACAAACTGAGGACAATGAGAGAACAAAATGGAAAATATTCTACTTATATTAAAATTAATTTTTTAATACGTTCGATATTATCATTTTTAAATTTTTTATTAACGTTCCAAAGAAAAAAAAATCATTCTGCCGGCTGCTGCATATCTTACAAAGTAATCAATCTTTATTTATTTTGCCTTGCTAAGTCTGGCAAATCGAATTAGACATGCAAGTCAGTCTACAGTTAAAAGACATCTCTTTCAAACCTCATCAAACACTTGGACATAACTAATAGAAAGAAAACATGGTTCCAACGAAAGAACTGTTAATTGCGACCACGGGAAAGATTGTAAAGCTTCTTCAAAAAGACAATCCACAGTGAAGAAAGTTGAAAACTGTTGGTTGTTTCCAAACAGATGTATCTTAAATTTTTGTACAAATACAAAAAGAAATGGGGAGGTTAGTTTTCAAAACACAAGTTGATCACAAAAGACATAAAAGCAGCAGGGTAAAAAACTCAAAGAAATTTGTATTGAATAAAAAAACAAAATTTGGGGCTTTATGTGGTATTAGTTTATTCATTCCGAAATAAATACTCAAGTGAACATCCAACGTGTCTGCTAATTCCATTAATTTATAAAAGTAGTCATCTTGAATTCAATATAAGCGATGATTTTAATATCTATTGCTCAAATAATATTCGAGAAAATTTAATTTTATGTTGTTTTTTTCAATTTTTAAATTCACTGGCTAAGCAATCTTTTTTTTTTTTCGATAAGGAGTAACTTGCTTAAAACTCAGGGTTTAAGCTTGTTTCTAAAGAAGACCTAAATGGTTTTTTGGCCCCTAAAAAGATGATGGATTTAATGAGTCACACCTTATTTGAAAAATCATCACTACCGTGAACTTTTGGATCACATTTAATTTAAACGTCTGGCAGGATTTTGCAAAAGAATTCTATTATCGATATATTTTATTTGAAATATAAGTTAATAGTCGTCGTCGAGAGGTTAACGTTTAAGGCTTTAAATTTACTCTAATTCACCGCACATTGGCAAATCACCGGCCATTGACACAATGGTTAGCGTGTTTGCCTAATGGCCCAGGAGACCTGGGTTCAATCCCAGGTCGAGTCATTAAAAGACTCAAAAATGGTACTTGATGCTAACTTGCTTAACACTCAACATTATAAGGTAAGGATCAAGGGTAAAGTTGAGCAATCCAGGGAAAGGAGTAGCGTCCTCCCCTTCACTTTGGTGTAGTAGCTATCGAAAAGGGAGCCTTTGGGTCACCCTCGATTAAGGTCGCCAATTTTACTTAGGATTGAATAAATCTGTGCGTACATGTACAGGGATTAATTGACGATCAAAATGATTTTTTCTGTAGAATTTTTCAAAATAAAAAGGCCACTTAGAGCTTGGGAAGATCTGAACCACCTTTTTTGACCTGCTATTTAACTAAGATATAAGATAATTTGTGAAAATGTTTTCCAATGGTTGATTTAAATATTTGGAATATGTTGCCTATCTTACATTAACTATTGTCTATTTACATTTATTTTGCAAAGAAAAATAATAGTAATATGTGAATATTATCAGTGGTTTCAAATGCTAAGTCAATGAGATTGTAGTAGTTTTAACAGAAAATTTGGTGGCTGTTATAACAACACTTCTAAAACGTTAACCCTTATCCCCACAAAAAACAGTTTTGCTCTTTCGTACTTCAGAACACCGACTGCTAAATCGAAATGACTACTAACCTCCTCTGTCTATTAAACACCTCAGCACAACCCCTCAGCCACCATCATCATGTGACATGCGGTCAATTTTTAAAGTGAAGTGGTTGAAATCAGAGTTTTCGTTCTCCCAGACTGGTTGCCATACTAAAGTTAAAGAGCCCAATCGGCCCTACAATTTATACCTTGAGGGAAAATTGTTGGATTCCTACTTTTCCTACCGTTATTAGCGTTATATGATACCGTTTCTCCACCCTTGAGTTGTGTATTGGAAAACAGACGCACAAAATCGATAAATGATATTAATCTGATATTTTTTTACCTTTTCATAAGATCTTTTTATCCGTATATAATCGAATATGAAAATATTTCACTGATCATCTATAACTTTGAACGTACTGGTTGTAAATTTAGAATAAACACCACTGGCCCCGGTAAAAACAAACAAACAAACAAACAAACAAACAAAAGAAGCTAATACTAGGGTGAGTCAAATGATTTACTAAATTTTGATAGTTTATTTGCTTTATTCAAATTACAAGACCTTGCTCATATAAGAAAAACTTTCTATTGTGCAAGCAATATGAAGGAACTCTTCCAAAACACTGAAATAAATAATGTGATATCATTTCTAAAAACAGTGAAGTTATACACAAAAATCTAAAGAAATTTACAATAAGACTAAAATTACTTCTATAAACCCTTTCTTTACTAGATATATTCTAACAAACTGATCCCTTCCCCAACCTGTTTCACAGGGTTTTTTTATGATTCCCAACAAATAAACTCCTAATGAAAAAAAAGCGACAAATAACCAACAAATTATCTAAAGTTTGTTATTAATTCCTAAGACCCTTCCTTTGAATTTCTTTTCAGACTTATTTTCCTGAACTTGATTCTGCATTAAATGACCGATGAAGTTGATATTCTATAAAACAAAACAAACAAACAAATTACAAGGAAAGCAGTCAAACATAAAAAGTAGAAGTTATCATGTTGCATCGTCTAAAGCGACTTCTCTTTCTTTTCTTCAATCCAACGGAAACTAGCACGTATGCAAATATTGCAACATTTTTTACTCACGCAAGTAACTCAATGACAAAACTATTTTTGTATTTATTAAGTCTAACCCTAAATTTAAAAGGTCTAAATAAAAGCGAGAAGTAAGGTGCTTGCTTTCCTCGAAAAGCGGCATTCAAAACGTGGGATTTTATCAACCTTCATAGCAGATGGGAAATTCGTATCAAATTGACTTCAATATTTATTGAAACATTCTTAGCTGAAATGCCAAAGAAAAGTGAGAAGACGGTACAGTGTCAGTCTTCAAACTAAAAAGTCGTGAAGGTGTGGGTAGATTGAAACGTTGTCACTTGACGAAAGAAATATATAAAATGCGCATTTATAGTCTCGTTCTGATGTTTATCTATACTTCAGAAATTCAGGCCGGACATTTAAGTGAGTTCACAAACCGTCCCTCATGAAGAGGAGAAAATTCACTGCATTTTATAAAGTTTATATCGAAGCTCATAAAAATGACATCTAAAACTTTAAACCTCCCCCACTCGGGTACAAAACAGATCTGCTAGTCATTTGATAATTGAGTTTATCTTTCTACACCAACAACAAGCTCCTGGAAAATGTGGGGGCCATAGCTCAAGACTTTTTCTGGCTATGGAATGAAAGACAAAGTCGCAAATGAAATGTTTTTACTATTTAATTTCCCTCTCCGCAAAAACAAAAAAAAGACCCCCAAAAAACTTGTCGGCAGTCCGGCTGATTGCACAAACAATAAAGATTTGAGTTTATTTTGAAAATATTCGATTATTGTAAAATAGTTATCGTTGTTGGAAATGAACACATTGACGAGAGTTCGAACCCAGAAAAAGGTTATTGCCAATTCACAAAACACTAGTAGCCCAAGGAAATAGATGAATCTAACCATTCTTCTTCCAGCTATGTATGAATAATAATGGCAGACTCTTTAACTCTGATACAGCAACCAGTCTAGGAGAAGGAAACTCTGAATTCAAACATGTTAAACGCCGCTTAAAAATTGGCCTCCAGTCGCATTCTGGCTGAATGTTAGGGGATGGTAAATACATATATTTTGAAAATACTTCTTAAATTTTTTTGAATGAGGACATTTTCAATTACCTATCAGAGCAAGAAAAGATAGGTAAGTATTTGAACGATTACCATTCTTAAGATAATGTTAAAGTAGTTTCTTTACTAACTATTTTGTCTTAAAATTTGTCAACAATCTACGACTGACACTTAAGATTGAAGACACTTCTAAAATTTCTTTGAATGTGGACATTTTCCATTATTTGTTTGAGCACTGGTGTGCCACTCCTTGCAATCTCCCTTCTTTGCATCTCTAAAAGTAATAGCAGACATTACCGGACGGCGCTCATCTCCTCTACAAATAAGAAGGAAAGAATTTAAAAAAATATACTGTATTGGTTTAATTAAAACCTTGATTTATTTTTCTTTGATTTTTAAGAAACTTTGCTCGCCCCCAAGAAAAATGAATTGATTTTAAAGAGACAACGTATTAGATATTTATCCGACCTCCTACCAGGTTACATTTGACACACGGTCATTTTATTACAGACGGCACGCTCGAATTGAGACAAATACATGGCTGTCAAAAAATGATTGATTCGGTCAACATTGCAATTTGAGGGGCGGTTCTGGTGCCAGGCAATGAACTCGAACCTGCAAAGCAGATATGGCCTTAATAACACCCACCATGCAAGAATGATAGGCCAGCTCCCAGACAACCAGGTGCGGGACAAGCCTGTGGTAATAGATATTTATCCGTGCCTCCCACAAAACTGGTATTTTTCTATAGTGGGTATTTAGGGGAGGAAGTCGTTGCACACAAGCTGAGACTCATGCAGAAGTGATCAATGCTGGTCATGGGATTACTAGTTACGATGTGAATTATGCTAGTGAAGTCTCCCGGCACGTATGTCAGGTGACCTAGTTTTTCATTGATTCACAAGACTCGAAGGTCTAGAGCAATGTGAATCTATGCTGGTCATTGATAATCCAGTATGCTAGGAGGCCTGTTAGAAATTAGGTAAATATTACAACCCTGTGGAGTTAATGGATTTAAAAAGCGCTAATATTTTAAATTCAAAGGTTTTTAAATAAATAGATGCTGGGACTGTAGAATACACCGACTGCATCTATACAGAGGAGTAAGACCCTTCCCCATTACAAGTGTCCTGGATATGATACTAAACAATCTGATGGTGAAGCTCCGGTAATGCTGGAGTTTTAGAGAATGAGGAGTACTTCTTCATTGCCATCGCTCTCAGGTTCATTCTGGTCCTGAGTGGTACCATGTAATATGGTCCTATCTATGGGTCAAATAGAACTGTTTGATATTAATCTGAGTATAAATGAATTGAATTATTAGAAATAGAACTGTTTGATAATTTAACTGTGGGGAAACAAATTACTGATGGTTAATAGAATTGTTGGTGATACATAGCGATACTTGGATCCATTTAACATTGTTGATTTATGCGAAATTGAATTGTTAGAAATAGAACTGTTTAATCATTTAACTGCATGTATCTACAAAATGTGTCTATAAATCATGCATTTAGTATATATATATATGTATATATATGTATGTGTGTGTGTGTGTGTGTGTGTGTAACAGGATTTGACCCTAAATAACCAGCAACAGTTGATATGCTATGAAACCAAACCAAACCAAACCAAATTATAAATTGGTAAGTGCTTTATACGGAGTTACAATATCAGTGTTTTAAGGATTAATATTTTGAGAATCAAATTTTAAGAGTCAATGTATTATGATCAAACTCATTTTAAACTTTATATATAGCAGATCTATTTGATGTATGAAGGAGACCAAAAGATTTTATTACCATCCCAGGTTAGAATGGACCAGGGAATAATGGTAACGAAAAAGGAACACTCGCTCAGCAGATTTACTTGGATCTCTCAGAGGTTTCGTTCAAAAATTTCTAAGCCTTACCCACAAAGAAATGTGGAGCATTTTTGTGGTAACACATACTTCTTATAAAAACTAAAAAATCTAACTTAGTGGTTCGAGTTTTTTATGAAGTAGTAGGGCGTTGTCACAGAAGGAATTTATGCTCCTTCTTCTTGGTGAGGCTGAGAATTTTTGGGATGAACCTCGTAATTTTCTAAACAGCACCAATTTTCTCTACAAATAACATGTAAAGAACGAAATTAGATCTAATTCTTATTCTTATTTTCCTTTTATATTTGTCAAAGAACTTTTTTTAGCCTTCGAGACAACATATTGAAAAATAGCTTGAATCTGAACAGAGAAATGAGATAATCTGGTACTTCTTAGTTGGGGGTTCTGGAATTAACAAAGCTTTCTTTTGACCAACCTTGATCTCATGCTGGGTCAATCAGAGTGTTACAAAAGAAGGTGTCAATTTTATTTGTTTTAGCACTCAAGGTGGCCACTCCGCTAATCACAAATGTGCTTCGTAGTAAAGTCAATGTTTCAGGGTTTGGAAATGAAAGATGTCTGCTTCTTGCCTCTTTTCTTTCTTCTTCTTGAATGCCATTTTCCAGTGCAAAGAGTCACAAGTTTTTTTTTTCGCATGATATCTTTATGTTATTTTGTTTATTTTTCAAGTATTATTTTCTTGTGGATGTTCTGGCCAATTTTTAACAGCGCTCCTGCTCTGAGCGACACAATTATCAACACTTATTGCGCTTTGGCAACCTGTTTAGTTCCTTTTTTTCCTTCCTTACTTGATGGAAAACGTCATTTTGCTCGAGTCATTTGCTATTGTTCTAGAACTATTCTGTCAGTCTTCCTTTAAAATCTATCTATCTATCTATCTATCTATCTATCTATCTATCTTTTTTCGCCTGTTCACTATCTATCTATCTATCTATCTATCTTTTTTCGCCTGTTCACTATCTATCTATCTATCTATCTTTTTTCGTCTGTTCATTATCTATCCATCTATCTATCTATCTATTTTCGCCTGTTCACTATCTATCTATCTATCTATCTATCTATCTATCTATCTATCTATCTATCTATCTCAGTCTGTTCATATCTATCAACCTATCAACCGTATAGTCAGCCATACATTCTGCCTATGTATATATGTTTTTACCAAACCAACACTGTCTCGTCCATATGTAGGAGTCCATTAGAGTATATCGCTTATGAGATTTTTCTTATCTTCACCAGCGTGTCTTGTCCTTTTAACGATGCTTTATAAGACGAGGATAAGTTACCGTGCTGTTGCTGCTTTCTTGGATGTTTCTCCCAGGATTTGTTCAATACAGTATGTAGCATTCTTGTATTATTCCCATTTAGCCTTTTCTGGATACCAGGATATTATTATTTGCCATGGAACGTTATACAATCAAAACAATTATCACTAAGCATTATTCATTACTAAACTCTATTGTATTGATACTCTGTTACCAAATACAAGAATACGTTGAAAATAACACACACACACACACACATACACGCACGCACGCACACACACACGCACAAACACACACGCGCGCGCACACACACACACGCATACACACACACACACGCACACAGGCATGCACAAATTCTATAAAGTAAACATACGTATTTTATTTTTAGCAACAGAATTATTGAAGTTTTACTTTCGGTTACAAAGCTCCAATGATATTGATTTAGGTAATGAATAATGAATAATAATATCCGTCTTTACTTTATGATGTTCAACTAGAAATAAAATCCTGGTATCTTTGGTATAAGATTAACTTTTTATTAAAAGAAATATTTTGGTGCATAAAAGCAACCGGATTAATGAGTTCTTAATCTTTATCCTTGATGTATATCCTCTTAGGGGTCAGTGGAAATATAGAATGCTGAAGTTACAAGTCACTGCGGATGTTCATGCTTTTGTCTTCAGTCTACTCTCTTGAATCAACACTTTTCTGTTTAGTAAGTTTTTAACGACGACAGGGAACAAAAAATCATTAACACTTCTTATGCTTTAGTCGCCTCTTGTGATGTTATTTTTGCTAGTTCTTCTTTACTCAATAAAAAACATCGCTCTCCCAAGATCTGCTGTGATTTTTCTAAACCTTTTATATCAAATCTCTCCGTCTCTCTGTCTCTGTCTCTCTGTTCGGATCACTACCACTAATCGAACTGTGAATAAAACTACTCTATGTACACTCATGAAAATGCAAAACCAATTTTCAAACCCAGAAAATGTTAACTAAATTCAATAGAGGAACCTATTTTGCAAAGCTTGACCTAGCTGACGCCTATCTCAGATGGAAATTTTTTTATGATTCTTGGGAGTTACTAACAATATGTTTGATTTTCCCGTCTTCTGTTTGAAGTAAATTCGGCACCAGTTACATTCCAACAGACAATCAATGCCATGCTGACATTATCTATCTTTATCAGTCATTTTATCGGTCACAGCCTGCTCGTATCTATCTATCTATCAATCTATTCAGTTGCGTGTTTCAATTTTTAGTATCAAAACATTGCGACTTCTTGCTTGTTTTATTCGATTTTATTAGTATTTTTTACCAACAATAAGAAAGACGTTATTCATAACTGATACTGACTCTTCCCACACACACACCGGAAATATATTACCAAATTTTAACTCCTGAGATTCTCTCTGTACAAAAAAGAAGAAAAACTTGTTTTTGTGAATGTTAAATAAATTATCTATCTATCTATCTATCTATCTAATAGTGTTCCCTGAAAGAATTTACTAGGGTAAGCAGAAACAATGTCATGATCTTGCAGGTGTAAGATAATTAACAGTAATTGCTCTGTAAGGACACTGGATACCGTCTTGAGAACTGGCCACTTATGATAACCAGTAGGAACAAGCTTAATGGCTATCATACACTCAAACATATAATTTTACAATAAGAAACCCCCCCATATATATATATATATATACCGATAGAGAGATGTTTCCACGCATATTGGCACAAATATGTGAAAGGGGATTTTTCGTGGTGTGGAGGCTAACCCTGAGCTGCGACATCGAAATAATTGACTTCGAACTTCAGTCACGCCGTTATGTCCACATTTGGACTAATAATCTTCAGAAAGATATGAACCCCCTTATGTCCCTAGATATGGGTTAAATAGTGTTCTTCTGAAAGGATAGTTGAGGCATTTAATAAACCTCGAAAACTGATATGTCATTAAATAAAGAAATCGAAAGTGATAGCAACCGATAATGAGAGAGAGAGAGAGAGAGAGAGAGAGAGAGGGAGACACACACACACACACACACACACACACACACACACACACACACACACACAAAGAGAGACAGAGAGAAACTCGATGGAACCCGTGCTGCCGGTACATCTTGATGATGAGGATTAAACCGACCCATTGGCCTAGCGGTTAGAGTGTTCGCCAATGGCCAGGGAGACCGGGTTTCAGTCCCAAATCAAGTCATAGCAAAGACTTGAAAAATGGTACTTGATGCCTCTTTGCTTAACACTCGGCATTATAAGGTACGGTTCAAGGGTAAAGTGGAGCAATCCAAGGAATGAAGTAGTGCCCTTCCCAACACCTCACTGTAGTAGCTATTGAAAAGGGAGACTTCGGGTCACCCTCAACTAAGGTCGCCAACTTTACTACCTTTCTTGAGAGTCCTGAGTTCTTTAAGCAGCAATTGAATTTTTGTTGTAACTTTCTTATTACACTTCCTTTTAAAGGGACTGAATTTCGTCGACATGAGAGTTATCAATGTCTTCCGTTATGAACTGTCATCTCGAAGAAAGCGAGTTCGAACTCCAGTCGTTTGATTACGTTCATTTTTAAATGAATTCCCATGGAAAAGGCATGAACCACCTTATCCCTACCCAGAAATCTGTGACATTTTTCCACTGCTCATCTTCTACAGGGATCGCTTTGGCATTAAATAACCAAGAAAGGTTGATATGCAATTAAACAAAGAAACCTAAACCAAACCTTCAGTTATCTGATAGCTCTGACATTAGTTCTGACATTTTTAGACATTAGCCTAAAAAAAATTGCGCTCATGTCATCGACAAACTGTTGCCATTCAATTCTGTCGTTTACTGGAGGCTACTTAACATAGCATACACGACTGGACGTTAAATATCTCCTCTCCGAGTAATATGTGAAGGACTTTCCTCGAAGATATTTTTCGTGTTCATGACAAAATTTATACTTCTAAATAAATAGCATATTTATTACAATTATTTTTCTTGTTTGGAGAGTTATTTTCAGCCGAAATCTGATAAATATTTCTGGTCTCTAATATGTAAAAAAAAACAACATATCATCGTATTATAATCAGTTCAAACTAGTAAACATTTCGTCATTAAATCTGATATAAATGTTTCAAGAGCCAGTTTATTGATAGAGATCAACTTCATTTTAAACAAGTAAACATTTCGTTATTAAATGTAA
Organism: Sepioteuthis lessoniana; assembly: GCA_963585895.1. Classification (NCBI taxonomy): domain Eukaryota; kingdom Metazoa; phylum Mollusca; class Cephalopoda; order Myopsida; family Loliginidae; genus Sepioteuthis; species Sepioteuthis lessoniana. The sequence goes on along the minus strand of OY757939.1, from coordinate 64,690,323 downwards.
TATTAATGTTCGAGCCAGCGTATTGATAGGGTTTAACATCATTTTAAATTAGCAAATACTTCGTCATTAAGTGTTCTAACAGCCTATGTATTGAGAGGGTTCAACATCATTTTAAACCGTTGAATACTTCAAAGTTAAATGCAATATTAATTTGTAAGAGTCAATCAACGTAGTTTATAATGATTTTGAATAAATAAACACCTCATACGTAGTCATATCAATTATTCAGAGCAAACGTAGAAATGAAATTTAAATTCAAATATTATTTTAAAATGATCTGTTTCACCTTTAGAGAGAATCCAGACAGGTAAAACAACTCGGAAAAAGAGTCAACCAGAGTATTGACAGTGAAAGGGTGATAATACTCTCAACAGAACACTAGAACTTGAAAGTTTTCAACTGTAGACAAAATAACCAACAGAGATTGTCAGGAGACGTTCCTATTTAAGGAAGAGACGATCCACGTCACTCACGGAAAATGGGCATCTGAGATTTTAAAAAATCTGGCAGGGAAAGCAATTAATTTCTTTACAAGTTACAAATGTTTTATTTCTGGAGTCTTTAGGGAAATGTCACGGCTCGAGTAAGAATCAATTTTCTTTCGCTTGTGTTAAAGATACATCTATCTAACTATTCATCATTCTTCTTCCTCCCTCAGTTACTCAGAATCCTTTTCACTTTCAAGGTGACATCTTTCATATCAATTATTATCTTCAGATCTGTTTATAATGACTTTAGGTTCACCCTTTTTCATCAGAAATATACTTACGTGGTGCCTTCAATAAGTTTGCAGACTTTCTTGGTACAGTTATTTAAAATTGTCGTAGACACTTGAAAATTCAGTATGTTGTTGCTCTATATCTTATAAGATGGCTGATTAATTTTTATGATTTCAGGTTTAAATGAACTGTTACAGTAGCAATTGGAATACACCCTTCTAAAGCCTTATTGTCACAGCCGGTTAATTTCAAAAATGCAATCTGGACGTGAGGACATTTTATAAGAACGATATGCAATAATATTCTGTTTTAAACTTGGAAAAAATGCCACAGAAACGTATGGAATGCTTTAGACTGTTTTGGAGCATCTTGCATGAATTGATCATCAGTTTTTGTGTGGCATAAGAGATTCAAGGAAGGCAGGGAGTCTGTGAGAGATGATGAGAGGTATGGGAGGAGTAAGGAAGTCAATACACAACAGTTGATTGGCCAAAGAGTTAGGATTAGGGTAAGGGTTACTATGTTGATGTTTTAAGGGAGTTCAGGAAGAGATTCCGCCGGAAGAGGTCAGCACTCTTCAAATCGGGTCAGTGGCATTTTCACCAGGACAATGCACTAGTCCACAACTCCATCCTTGTCACAGACTATTTGACCAAGATGGGCATCAAAAGAATCCCTCGCCCTCCTTATAGTCCAGACCTTGCTCCCTGTGACATTTGGTTATTCCCTCACCTCAGCGGCTGTCGTTATGTGACAATTGAGGAGATGAAAGAGGCTGTGACGAAGCTCATTGACATGCTCACACAAGAGGACTTCCATGAGGCCTTACAGAAGTTATTAGAACGGTACAACAAGTGCCGGAGGAGATTACTTCGTAGGGGAGTAGAGTTTCATGTGTGTACTATCAATAAAAGTGCCCATACGAAAAAAGTCTGAAAACTTATTTAATGATCCTCGTACAGTTTCAATCTTTTAATAACAAGAAATCTGAATTGAGCAACTTTGCAAACAGCAAATGTAATGATGAATCTAATGTCCCTTACGTTGAAATAAATCTATTTATTTACCGACACTAATTATCAGTTATAAAAAAATGTGTGAGTCGATCAAGAACGGAAACGCAAGCGTTTGAACGTTTGCCATCTTTTAACCTTCTAAAGTCAATGTTGAACATTTTTTTTACCCACTGTTTCCTTCCTTGAACGTGTGAAAAAACAAGCACAATTGATTGCACAGTCAATAAAATGTTAATCCTTTTATCTTTATCAATTTTAGCGGAATTATTTACGTTTTCCGTTATATATATATATATATATATATATATATATATATATATATATATATATATATATATATATATATATATAATGTGAATGAGATAAAACAATATACAAAAATAAAAGCTAACCACTAAAAACTTTGGATACAATAAAGTCCTGAATTGTGCAAAAAATGAACAAATTAATATCTAATCTTCTTTAGTTCATACGTTACGAGAACTTTCATCCGTTATATATATATATATATATATAGAGAGAGAGAGAGAGAGAGAGACAGACAGACAGACAGACAGAGACAGAGAGAAAGAGAGAGAGACAGAGAGAGAGAGACGTAATTCTCAAACTGAGTTTTTCGGAGGCCATAAAAATAAGGAGAAAAATCAACTGCTGACAAGAACCTTTTAAATAAAAACACAAGAGACAAATATTAAATTTTTCTTAAATAATAAAACACGAAGTGACGCTGAGAATATATATATATATATATATATATATATATATATATATATATATATATACGCGTATGTGCGTGCGAAGTCATATTTATGATAGTCTTTTAAAAAATACCGACTGATCTTATTCCACATCTAGCAATAACGTTGGCTATTTTTTTTTCACTTTTTTTTGTTTATATCTCTACAAATTCCTTGTTTTTATTCCTAAAGGCATTTCGTGTTCAGTCAATTCACTGAACTCAGTTTTTATGAAAAAAATCAGAAAGTCGTGCACTCAGTGAGATTTAAACTCATAATAATATCCTTCTAGCTATTCCTAGCTATTTCATCCTTTGTTCTTTTTCATTTATTTCCTTCCAACTTCTCCACTCTTAGCCTTTTCATTCGTATGATTATTTTCTTTTTTATTTCTTCCTTCCTTCTTCCTTTCCTTCTTTTCCCTTCTTTCTTTCTTTCTTTCTTGCTTTTCAATATATCTTCATTTTTTCGTTTTTCTTTCTTTCTTTCTTTCTTAGTTGACAACGATTCTGTCCTCTATTTAGTTATTTGAAAGTAAAATTAACCTTCCAGGCTAAATGAAGCCACTAATTTGATATCTAAGATCAACCGATGTGCCAATCCACAACAAACAAATATCATTCATTACGAAAACTAGACGAGTCTATAAAAAACGAAAAAAATTCACTTGAAACTTTTATAAGTCAGTGTACATCTTATAGTTGGTTCTTTTTGATGAATAACTAAAAATACTTCCCTCAGACAATGTTTTCTTGTTGTAAAACAAATTGACAGTAAACCTATCACATAAATATACAAACGCACAGTAATTTTGTATCATATTATGAAGTAATGACATATTGACCTACACGTATATTTTTTATAGTTTCTCTGTTTTTATGAACACAATAATGAGGACTTTTTTCCTACAAAACTCATAACCCAAGGAAATTTCAAATTTCCTATACAGACACACAAACATACACACACACACACACACACACACACACACGCACGCACACACACACACATATATATATATATATATATACAAAAAATTAAATCTCCTAAATATTTTGTTTCACACACACACACACACACGCACACACACACACACACACACACACACACACATATATATGTGTGTGTGTGTGTGTGTGTGTGTGTGTGTGTGTGTGAAAACAAAATATTTAGAGGATTTATTTTTTTGTATATGATAATACGCCGATTTACTTTTCGGTTTTTTCGTTAAACCATCTTTAAAGCGATCGATAGCTGATGCTAAATGGCAAAGTCTGCTAAAAATCAAGTTCTTTTCTTCTTTTTAATTAATTTACACAATTTCTAATCTTGTAGACGGGATTAGTTGATCCGCTTGCATCTCAAATAATGTGAGGCGATTCCTTTTCTAAGACAGATTCTCGTTTGTAAATATACCATTTGTCAACATTATCAATTTTTAATCCCTTGCACAATTCCCAGTGGATCACCCTTCTCACCCTGTCGTGCCTACTCTTACATTCTTTTTATATCTGTTTGCTGTATTCACTTATTATGTGTTTCATCTCTGTGAGCACATAAACCACACCAGCTAAAATTAATTTTTGCTTTGACATAATTGGTTCTTATGGTATGAATTTGTGCGCCAATAAAAAAAGGATTCATTTTCTTTCTTCAAACTTTCTTCTTTTTAACTGATAGTTTTTCATTGAAGTCTTAGTAACAGCAAGTCTCTTCAAATCTCCGGCGCACGTCTACGTAATCCTGCTGATTTAACAGTGCTGTGGTCTAAATGGCTTTCACTCTTCTTCTTGTCTTTGTTTTCCCAAGTCCCTTCCTCGTGCTTTTCGGGACCGTTCTAAGGGTTCCGACTACAACTGGCATTTTGGATAACTTTTTCAACTCTCTGGCAAGATCAAAGTATTTTTCTATATTTTCGCTTTCTTTTATTTTTACTCTGTAATCCGTTTGAACGGCAAGATTAACTTGGTGACATTTTTTTTTTGGAAATTAACGCTACCCCTGTTATTCTGGTCAGGATTTAGTCGCTTTCCACTCTCTGGTGTTATAAAGAATTAGATTTTTATTACTGGTCACTGATTTTCTTGAAATGCTTTTGTAGCGTGTCTCGTACAAATAATCAACAGATATTGAATCACTGATTTAGTTGAGAACAAGTCAAATTTCGTAGAAGCCATTGGATAATTAATACTTTACCAAGTTCAGGTGGCCTAGACAGCTGAGGCTGTAGAGTATACTGACTGCACCTCTGCAGATGTGTAAGACTCCCTCAACGAGTGTCCTGATATGACATTAAATAATCTGATAAGGCCCTTAAAATGCCGGAGTTTTACGGAATGTGGAGTAACCCTTCATTGACATCGCTCTTACATCCATTCGGGGGCCGGAGTGGTGGGACCTGCTAGGGTCCTATCTATGGATCAAATAGAAGTAAACTGTGCAATTACGCTAATCTTAATTGTTTGAAATGAACAAGCAAACAAATGCGCCAATTAAAGTAGAAATAAATAAACGAATAAATAAAGAATTTAATTAGCAATGTAAATTAGAAAAATAAATAAATGAACCAAGTAAAAAAGCAAAATAAAGAAACAAATTATTAAGCAAATTGATTGATAAAAAAATAAGCAAGAAACATTAACAAATGAATAAGCAAAATTGATTAAAAAATAAAGAAACAAAAAATACAAAAATTGAATGGGTAAATAGATAAGAGAAATAATAAACAATTATATGTGATAAACAAAAATTACACAAATCAATTGTGCAAATAAATAAGAAAATAACGAAACAAATGAATTTTCATCCAACTGAATCGTTTATGCTAAGCAAAATAATTGAGCAAAGTGAATATCCAGGTGAAAAAAAATAGATAGACAAATACATGAGCAAAATGAATAAGAAAAGGAATAAACAAAATAAATATCAAAAGGAATAAGCAAAATAAGAAAAGGGATGAGCAAAATGAATAAGAAAAGGAGTAAGCAAAATGAATAAGAAAAAGAATGAGCAAAATAATTAAGAAAAGGAATAAGCAAAATGAATAAAGAAATTAATTTGCAAAATAAATGAAAATAAAGATAGCCAAAATTAATGAGAATAAAAACAAACACGAAAAATAAGTAGAATAATTAATACAACGAATTTTAACTAGAAAAATTGTCCAATAAACAAACTCCAGTACCATTTGAATTTCAAAAATATTTTTTCACCATTTTAATTTCGAAATTTGATTTAAGATTGTACATCTCAAAAATTGATAGAAAATTTTCGGGGATTATTTTTTTAACTATAACTGGAGGGCTAAAATTTATTCGATGTCATGTTGACAAAGAAAAAAGCATCTATTTCGATAATTAAGAAATTTTTCTATTAGATTAACACGCCAACACATCAAAACGAACAAAATCACCTTATCATAGTTTTTTTCGGAAAAACATTTCCTTTTAAAATGTCACACACACACACACATACATACATACACGCGCGCGCGAGCGCGCGCGCACATGTATGTATATATATATATATATATATATATATATATATATATAAACATGAAAGAAACGTGGGGTATTCAATAGGTTTCCAGACATTTTTGTACAGGGATTTAAAATTGTCGTAGACTCTTGAAAATTCAGTATGTTATTGCTATACATCTTATGAGATGACTGACCAATTTTTCAGGTATAGATGAACAGTTACAACAGCAATTGGAATACACTCAGATTGTCACAGCTGGTGAATTTCAAAAATGCAATCTGAACGTGAGGACACTTTAGAAGAACGATATGCAATAAAATTCTGTTTGAAACTTGGAAAAAATACCACAGAAACGTATAGAATGCTTTACACTGCTTTTTGACCATCTTGCATGGATCGAGCATGAGTTTTTGAGTGGCATAAGAGATTCAAGGAAGGCAGGGAGTCTGTGAGGGATGATGAGAGGTGTGGGAGGAGTAAGGAAGTCAATACACCAGAGTTGATTGGCCAAAAGGTTTAGGGTTACGGTTAGGGTTACTATGTTGAGGTTTTAAGGGAGTTCAGGAAGAGATTCCTTGGGAAGAGGCTAGCACTCTTCAAATCGGGTCTGTGGCATTTCCACCAGGACAATTCACCAGTCCACAACTCCATTCTTGTCACAGACTATTTGACCAAGATGAGCATCAAGACAGATCCTCACCGTCCCTATAGTCCAGACCTTGATCCCTGTAACTTTTGCTTATTCCCTAAGCTCAGAGGCTGTCGTTATGAAACAATGGAGGAGATGAAAGAGGCCGTGACGAAGGTCATTGACATGCCCACACAAGAGGACTTCCATGGGCCTTGCAGAAGTTGTTGGAACGGTACAACAAGTGCATTGCAGCTGGAGGAGATTACTTCGAAGGAGACTAGAGATTCATCTGTGTAATATCAATAAAATTGCCGATACGAAAAAAGTCTGGAAACTTATCGTATGCACCTCTTATATATACTGGGTATTTAAAAAATAAACTATATGAGTGCTTTTTTGATATTAGGCTTTCCACTTACGTACGATGACTGTTAATACATTTTAAAACTCTTCCAGCCCTGTTTTCTCCATAATTGTCAGTTTTGCTTTTCTTATAAAGATTCTTCTCAAGAAGTTCCAATCATCACTGGAACATTCAAAGGATGTATTGACTGAAATAGTGAGAAGATGAAGACTATATCATATTATATTTCAGATTATATCATAAACTTGGTGCCATAGAAGTGTTAACATTTTTAATCTCCCTGTACCCCCCCTCACACACTTACATTCCCGCAAATAGAAGTTAAAAACCCTATGAGTTTATGCCTTTCTCAAAAGTCTTCGCCAAGAATTTGCCAGATTGTATATGAAAATGAACGTTTGCGCGTTCATTAGACAAAGACACGATAGACGTGTGTGTGTGGGGGGGGTGTTCCACGATAATAATTATTGCATTATTAAATGATCCTCGTATATATATATATATTGGGCCAGCGCAAGGAAGTGTTGAGCTTAATTATGAAATTGTTAGTCGAATCCCCGCACCTACAAAAGTTGAAGATAGCTATTTCATGCTTAGTGTAGTAAACAAGTCCTACCCACTGGAAGTGTTAAGACTTGTGATTCAATCATTGGGCGCAATGATATAAAAAAAAATCAAAAGCTAATATAAAACCTTTAAAGTCTTATTATAATTCAAGATAATTACTAATCAACTGTTTGTGAATAGGCCTCCTAAAAACAGACTTTTCTGGCTTGAGTGTGTCCTTGGTGCCCGATCCGAACAAATCTGTCTTATAAATTAAAATGGCCACACACACACACACACACACACACACACACACACACACACACATATATATATATATATATATATATATATATATATATATAACGTTAGGAATAGGGTTTTTGTTGTGCCCCAATTACACATGGGAAAAGAGTGAGTGGGCACTCAAACGGACTTCTTTCTCTCTCTCTCTTTCTCTCTCTCTCTCTCTCTCTCTCTCTCTCTCTCTCTCTCTCTCTCTCTCTTACACCCACACATCCATACACGCATACACGCACGCCTAAGGATAAATATCTGTCAAAACGTTATTTTGTTCATACCCAACTTCGACAAGGACCCGCACATAAATATACACTATATATATAGAATGCTTTTCATTCGTTAGAAGGTAAAACGTTTGTAAATTCTGTAAGAAATGACCAAACAATGTTCACTACCCAAAAAGAGTACAAGGCAAAAAAGAAAATTAGAGCAAATATTATTATATATTAGATACTTAGGGGTAAACAAAGATTATTAATTCTGACTTTTACGACTCCGATCGTCTGGTGATCCGACGGAAAAAGAGAAAAAAGACACCAATCAATCGTAATTATATATACAAACCAAAAAATACCAAATTATGAACACTAGAAGTTCGTTACTTAAAGTTTTCAGCGGTGTACACAATCATCAGACGGAAAAGGGAGAAAAGTGGCCAATCTTTCGTAATTATATAGTCGTGTGACATTAAAGTACAATATTGTGAAAACAATATCTGCAGATTTATCGAGTGAGAAAATTAGGCAACCTAGAATACGCAAAAAAAAACTGAACCAAAGAAGCGAATTCTTATCTAAATTTAAACAGCCTTAGTGCATTCTTTATGTGTCATTTACCAGCTGACTAATTTCATATTTCTTCTTTATATAGACAACATGACAAAGATATTAAATAGATAAAATTAGAGTGCGCATATATATATATATATTTATATATATATATATATATATATATATATATATATATATATATATGACGTCATTGTTTTTGATAATAGAATGCATATTTCTATAATAAAACGAATAGGTGCCTGTATTTCTAGCATAATATATATGTGAGTGTGTGTGCGTGCGTGCGAGCATGCGTGTGTGTGCGCGTGTGAGTATTTGTGTGTGTGTGTGTGTGTGTGTAAGAGAGAGAGAGAGACAGACAAAAAGAGAGACACACACACACACACACACACACACACACACACACACACACACACACACACACACACACACACACACACGTTCAAAATTGATATACATGTGCTAAAACGTTTAAAATGCTTTAAATAGTTATTCATTATATCTCCCAATAGCTATTAGGATGGCCTTGGTGTGGCCATGAAAGTAATTCCATACTTGCATCAGGTGGTTCTCATTCCTGTTAGCTATCACGTTCATGATGGTGACCATTAACTAGTCCTTCATATCATGAGGCCTCTTGTCGGTGTCCCTCTCGACGGCAATGACGACGACGATGACGTTGACCCAATAGTCGTAGTCGTCCTGGGAATTCAAATCTTAAGTGACACAGGGAGCATTATGCTGTGGGTGACTAAATATTCTCGAAGTTACAGTGATGATACGAAAGATTTAAAATATTACCAAATATGAACTTCTGACTTGTCCTGTCATGTCTAAAATCAACCGCCTAAATGTGAATACATCTCATTCGACGCCATCTTAGATTTACCTTGATTTATGTTATTTCTCGTTTAAGAAACAGTTATCTTCATTCTTTTTATTATGCATATGCTTTGTTGGAATTGTTATTGTAAACAAAAGCGCACACTCTTGTTCTTTCAAGCTTAAAAAGAAAATAAAGGCCAATTGTGTATAGCAATTAAACGTTTCTTATATGGGCTGATGTGTCTCATTCTTTTTTCTTTGCTATTCAGTGATTTCTCTTTCAGTTAAGATTCCCATAATTGACCCAATGTAATTTACCCATAGATTTACTTGTGTTCTCTTTCAAAATAACTACGATTTTATTCTTGTTTTTGAAATTTCTATCTTATTGTTTATTTATTTATTTTGATTTTTAAGAAAAAATGAATTTAGGAGTAGGATTAATTAGTAGTAAAGTGAAGGTTCAGTTTACAATAGATATATTAGGTGTAATGAGACACTGACTTTATGTTCAATTCGGAAACACCCGATGTTTATTTAATGTAAACAGGACCTTAAATTAATGTTCCTTTTCATTTTATGGAAAATAATTTTATTTTTAAAGTATTTAAGTCTTTCAGGTTTCAAAATGATTTTTATCTCTTTTGAATTTTTTTTTCCATTCCAAAAACAAAATTAGAAGTAGAACTAAAACGAATGACAATGAAATGGGGGATCAGTTTACAATAGATGTGTGATGCATTATTGGATACTGTTCATGTTAAATTCTGTGGCATCCGATTTCCAATCTGGAATGTTAATTCTATCTAAATAAAGCCCTAACTTCATGTCTATTTTAGATTTTTTCGAAAAATTGTTTTATTTGATTAATTTTTTTATTCTTAAAAATGACAGTCGTAGAAATTAATCTTTTTTTATTCTTGAAAAAAATATCTTATGAGAAAAACTGAAATGATCATGAAATGAAAGATTAGTATACAATGTAGTAATTTACAAAGCTTTTTGCTTAGATGTAGCAAAAGACCGTACGAACGAGGTTCCCAGTGAGACTCGAACTCACTCGTGAAGGTTTGTTAGACTAGCTTACTAACCATTTCACCAACCGAGGAATCCATGCTAGATTGCGGTAGAAATTTATATAATTTTTGCTTAGATCTGGTACAAGGCCGTATGAATGGGGTACTCAATGAGAATCGAACTCACTCGTGAAGGTTTGATAGTCTTGCTCGCTAAGCATTCTGCCAAGCGGGGCACCCATTCATTTTACAATACGGTAATTCACTTAACGTTTTTGCTCAGATATGGCATAAAGCCGTATGAATGGGGCACTCAGTGAAACTCGAACTCACTCGTGAAGGTTAGCAAGTCTAGCATTCTAACCATTCCGTTCAGTTTACAATATACGTATAATACATAATTAGATACCGATTTGATATATTTTTTATAATACGTGATTCGTAAATTACAATGCAGATTTTATGTAAACTGGACTCGACTTTTAAGTCGATGTAATTTTTTTTCCTATGCAAATGATTCTGCTATGTTGGAATATAACTTTAATTTATTTTAGGATTTTTTTTTTTTTTTTTTGCTTTTTTGAGAAAAAACAATAAGTTAAAAGTGAAACCTCGTAGATAGGGATAAAATGGGGGTTCAGTTTAACATAGTTGCGCATTGTATAATTGCATACTGACTTTATGTCCGCTTTTTATGAGACCTGATGTTCAATTTATAATGTAAATATAATGTAAATTGCACCCTGAATTTATGTCCATTTGAGTTTTTCTAAGTTTTTAAAAAATGTATTTATTTCTGCAATGTTTAAAAATGACTTTCATTTCCTTTTAATCTTCTATTTTGGAAAAAAAAATCCGGGTGAAGTGGCTATAATTATGGGGGTTCACTTTGTGATAAATGTAAAATAGACCGCGACCTTCCATCCCAATGAAATGAAAGCCATTTGTAAACAGAGGAAAAAAATCTGACGAAGATGTAAATAAAGATAAATTTGTGATCCAGTTAAAATTGCATTTATTTTTTAAATTGAACGCCAGGTCTTACAATCGGCCTCAAAATCAGTGTTCAATAACGCCTATTATAAGCGGGACATTTTATGGCTGTGTCACTCGATCACAATTTTGGCGTAAATTTTTCTTAAATTTGAAAAAAAAAAAAAAATCCGAAGTCGGTTTTAGACGAAGTATTTTTTGATGAAATTGTAAATAAAAAAAAAAAAAAATTCAAGCTCTGGTTTACATTAAATTTACTTTGAAAATCAGCGGTTCAAAATATCAGAGTTCTGATTCTGCTTTAAGCGTCAATTGTAACAAACAAGAAAAAAAAAAAGAAAAAAAGAAAAAAAAAACAAATAAAGACAAAACAAAAAGCAAACAGTTCGTGCCTATCTCCCTCAGTCTCTCTTTTTGGGATTAATTCTTAAAAATGAAAATTCACCAAATAAACGAAATTCTTTTTTTTTTTTGTTATTGTTTAAAGGCTGCCCAAAATGCATAAAAAAATGAAATACGAAAGAATTGTATATTAACATTAATTCAGGGTCCTATTTACATTGGATTTACATTGTAATCTGAACCCCGTTTTACGGCCACTTTTATAGTGACTTTTTTTTAATTGAACAATTTCTGAATGAAATGAAAATCATTTTGAAATATAGCAGACCTAAATACACAAGAAAAACAAATTTCCGAGGAAATTACGGTAAGTCTGACATCTGATACTTTATCATTTTTTTTATTTCAATAAAACTTCATGAATTGGCAACATGGACTGTAACGCGAAATATTTTTTTCCGGAATATAAGACGCACCCGCAGATCTTTTATTTTATATGACTTTATTCTTAATTTTGAACAGAAGTAGACCCCTCCTGCTCCACTAAAAGGAGGTATCCTGTGTAGGATACTAAACTGCATACGGTTATGATGTTCCGAATCTGGAGCTCTGAGGAGTGTGAAGTATCCATTTTTGCCACTAATGCCAGGTCCTCACTAATCTAGAGTAGAAGCATCTGATACAGTTCAATACATAGGTGAAGTTAACCTTTTTGGACATTATAAGAAATAGATTAGAATACTTGAAAACGTAGAATTGTGTGCAAATAAATGATTATTAAAGACTTAAAAAATGCGACAAGATTGCAATGAAATATTTAAAAATATACAAAGTTATCATCAGTGTTTATAAACAGAACAAATTTCGGCATAAAACAACCTGTCTTAATTGCACTTGAAAATAACTGTAATAAATTCGACTTAAGACTCCTGTGAAATAAAATTTGCCAAGAGAGATTTTGTTTGATTTGGTTTGGTTTATTTATTTTGCAGTATAGCAAACCGTTATGGGTTAATCAATGCCAAAATTTAATTCTTTTGTAAATGTATATTCTAATCATATCTATTTTCAATATTACATGGCATTTAAAAACTTTTTTATCAATAACCACTTGTTTGTACACAGTTACATCAAGTATCTAATACAAATAATTTGCATGCAATTTTACGGTCCGGAAGATCGGGGTTCAATCCCAGGTCGAGGCATATCTAAGACTCAAAAAATAATACTGGATGCAGCCTTGATTTACACAGTATCATAAAATATTGGTCAAAGGTAAAATGGAACAATCCAGGGAAAGGAGAAAGGCCCTTCATTACACCTTGGTGTAATAGCTAATGAAAAGGGAACTTTGGGTCGTCCTCAATTTTGGTCGGCCAACTTTACTTACTTTTTGTTAATAATTCATACAGTTATAGAGTTTCAAGTTACTCTTCCAATTTAATTATAACCATGTAGTTTTCATACAATTAAATGATTTCAAGTAGTTTTATCAAATACTACTAATAAAAAAGAAACAACTATATTTGACCCTAACTGATATGAATCCCTCCACGATACAGAGTGGAACTATGAGTAATGGCAAAGAAGGAACATTCCATGCTCTCCAGAACTAGAGCCTCACCACGTGAAGGAGTTTGATATCATACCAGAACACCCCTTTTCAAAGGATCTTCGCCATTTGCAAGGGATGCAGTCGACATATTCAAAGCCCTACTGACTGGGCGGTGCTGAGAGAGTCCGACTGTCTTTTTTGTTAACAAATAAAAATGGTGGAACCGGTTCTTCTGTTTTCCTAACTCTCTGGCAGAACTGTTACTTCCGGTTTTTAAAACTGAATACTCAAATTACAACATGACCCAACACGGGTTGATATGGGCTTAAATGAAACATACTCAACCAAGACAGTTTTTTCAGCAAAATAAAAAAAAAAGAATTGGAATTTGGCAGGCCAGGTGCGTCTTAATTGCTGTGAAAATATTAGGGTTAGTCAAAAGTTTTGCAATATTATATTATTACATGAAGAAAAATTCAGTGGCTCCAGACGTTTTTGCTGAGGTTGTGAAGACGATGAACTACACTGGATAGTGCGATGCAAGAATCGCCTGATACTCTCCGAGAGCTACCCTACGGCTTAGAGCACGGACTTGGAATCAACCGATTTAGTCTTACCTGACTTTACCTGATCATCGAGGTTCTTGCAACCGGAGGGAACTTCACCTTTTGTACAATAAATCTGTTGGGTTCAATGGTGTAATGGTTGTCGTCGTAGGAATTGGACACGACGATACGAGTTCAAATCCTGGACGAGACTGATTGCATTTCACATAGCACTAATACCCTTGGGAAAGGTATGAATCTAATTATTCTCCCTCCAGCTATGGGTAAATAGTAAGGCAGACTGGGTTCTTCAGCCTTGGTGAGGCAACTAGTCTAGGAGAAGGAAAACTCTGAATTCAGACCTGTTAAACTCCACTTAAAAATTGACCTTGTGTCATATCCTGCCTCAGCGGAGGGGTTGGTAAATATGATAAATCTTTTGGGTTGATTCGAACTCATAAAACATAAGTTCCCAAATTATACTGCATTGCAGTTTCATCCGTGCGGTTTATAAAGCAATCACAGAGTGAAGCAATGCACAACGTGTCAGCGAACCCATTACCATATCACTAACGAAAGCGAGTACCTATCACGGCTTGAACTGCTTTGGTCATGTGATATACTCGCCGCAAACTAACGCGTACCAAAATATTGTTTGAGAATTAATTTCTTATTTATTGCGGACTTTTTGTCCTCATCTTGGTAGCTTTTTGTGTTGTTTCTTCTTTCACTACGTTTCGGCCAAATTTCACCTCTGGCCTTCTTCAGGTGATTTACCGCGACCTCGGATAGGAATGATGAGTCTTGTAACCGTATCCACAGCAATTACTGCTTTCCATAGTTGTTGTCTATCGCACCACGTTTTTGACCAAGTAAACCTCTGGCCGGCTTGGGTAGGATTTGAAACCGCTATCTTCTGACAATGCTCACCTGGAACCGTAGAAAAACGTGGTGCGATAGACAACAACTATGGAAGGCAGTAATTACTGGGGATACGGTTACAAGACTCATCATTCCTATCCGAGGTCGTGGTAAATCACCTGAAGAAGGCCAGAGGTGAAATTTTGCCGAAACGTCGTGAAAGAAGAAACAACACAAAAAAACTACCAAGATGAGGACAAAAAGTCCGCAATAAATAAAAAATAAATTCTCAGATTAAGAAGCCTCATCTCAAACTGATTCCAATTAAAGACAATTACAAAATATTGTTTTCGGTAAATTGATCATGATGAATTCATTCTCGGTGTATATCACATGACCAAAGCAGTTCAAGCCGTGATAGGTACTCGCTTTCGTTAGTGATATCATGGTAGTGGGTGCGCTGACACGTTGTGCATTGCTCCTCTCTGTGAATGCTTTGAAAACCGCACAGATGTAACTGCGATTCATCGTGTGGTAAGTTTTATTGCAGACGAATTATTAATGGATGAATTCAGAATTTAATCCTTGCTTTGAAGAACTACGTCAAAAGACCTGAATGGTTGGAATTAGTGTTAGGAAAATATTCTTTTATAAGAGGAATTAATCAGATACGATAAATTAATGAATTTACCTGCGATAAATTTTGCATAAACTTTTTTCCGTGATTTTTCCCCGATTAAAAGTACTTTGATTCTGAATAAAAATACAAATTTTAACGTCATGCCAACCTATCTGGGGTTATTTTATTTCTACAGATTAGGGATCCACGTTCATTATACATTCATAATGCAATTTTTTGTATTGATTCGTCAGAATTTTTTGCGCCCTGTTATATGATATCAAGTATTCCTATCTAGTACAAATCACTTGTAAACAGATCTATTTTACCCCTACATGGGACCCTAACAGGCACCATCACTCCGACTTAGGGTGGAAATATGAGTAATGATAATCAATGTACAATCCCCAATCCTCCAAGCTCCAGAATTGGAGCCTAAGTACCAGATACAGCGTACTATAGTATCCAGAATACTCTCTTTTTGATGGGTATTACCTCTATGCAAGGGATACAGTCAGGATTTACAGGTAGAAAATTTAACATACAATGAATTGACCACGATTAACTTACATGGAGTATTTGTTTAATATCCCACCATTGTAAAGACAAAAGAAATAACATGGGAGCTCAGATACACTTGGCGGCTCCAAAAATACCTTAGGTCCTTTCAGCATTCACCTAAAAGGGCACCTCTGGCGCCAGGTGATAAACTAAGTCCTGCCGAAGCAGGTGAGATCCTGGGGGACGGCGCGCTAAGGCCCTAGGAGTGTCGGTCATAGGTGTGGGACACGAATGCTGGGCTTCCCCGGCATCCATGTCAGGCGTCCTTGACTAACGAACCACGGCCACATGAACCGAACCGGTACACACCGACTATACGAAAGTCTGATTTCTTAACTTACCTGAAATCACCAAATATTGCAAAACTTTTGACTCACCCTAGTATGAGTGAATATTCGATTGACAAAAGAAAAACAAAATCATTCTTTTAAATGGTATCTAAAATGTTATTCTTAATCTTTTTTCTTATTTCATGAATTGATTGTTATTGATTTCAATTGTTTTGTTTTTATTGAGTTTTTTATTCTTTGTGATGAGTTTTTCGGCGGGTACTCAATCTCTCGATGTAAGGCAATTGAACCCTTTATTGTATGATATAATTAGACGTTTCATTCCAAAGAAAGATCATGAAATAGACGAACGACCACACGGTAGATTTTTTTTGTTTATTTAGTGTGGTCCGATGTTTCTATAATACCATATTGGTCATGTGTTTTGTATAAAAATGAAATATCTAAGTAATTGTTTATGAACGAATAAATAAATTTTTATCGCAAATCAAAACTGTATTTTATTCATTATATAACTTCTTCTATGATTTCAAGTAATGATTAATTAACGTCGGCAGGTTGTTTTGATAGAGGAACAGTATTTAGTTCTGTTTTTTTTTTTTTTAATTTGATTGGGGTGCGTTCTTAACAATGTAAGAGTCATCGTCGTAGAAAACGGGCTCAACGACACCACAAGTTCAAATACTGGACGAGGCTGTTTACATTTCACACAAAGGTAATACCTTTGAGAGAGGTACGAATCCAACAATTCTCCTTCCAGATAAAAGTATAGGAATTTATAGGGGGAGGCATTAATTGAGACAACCACCTGCTTTTTCTTATAATGCATTATTCTACCGGAACAATAACCGAACACAGAATATTTCTGTAAGGAAAATAAAGACAATTTTTAAAATAAAATAAAATATATATTTACATACATATAATTACATATAATTATAAAACTTGTCAAATGTCCCACATCATAAAAAGGGTGCGAACGCTGTTCCAAAGAACAAGAAGTACTGAATAGCAATATTCGAACACTTACAGTTTCCCGGTGTAGGAAAAATTCACAGAAGATAATTTGCACGCACGTGCTTCTCGGAGAGCGGAAACGAAACAAAGGGTTCCTCTGCGACTGATGTCTCTACCCCAAGATGATAGAACATGCTTCTCGAAATATCACATGACCAACGGTCACGTGATTGTTGGCCCATAAATCGCTAAAAGGGAGAAAACATGTAGAGTTAAATGGTAGGATACATTGGGAACTTTAAACTTGGTACGGCAAACTGTTTAGGAGAAGGAAAATTCTAAATTCAAATTAAACTGGCTGTCTTTTCTTTTGTCAAACTACTTTGGGAACTTCTTGATTCCGCTCCTTCGTCCTCCTCCGATTTAATCAAGGTTTATTTTTCGTTGGAATAAATGTTGATCTGAAACGACAATATCTTGTGAAGCACGTATTAATCTAACAGAAGAGATTAATCAAATTTACCCATTTATAAAAGAAAAATATTAATCACAATGTTCTTTTTTTTCAAATTTAATCATACATGTTCGTATCAATTATTTTGATTTCTAGGAGATAACGATGAAATAAAACAACATTTTTAGCCTCCTAACTATATATATATATATGTGTGTGTGTGTGTGTGTGTATGACCATTTTAGTTCATAGTACAAAGTGAAAGACTGGAATTTTATTTTTATTTTTTGTTGTTTTTATTTCTCTTCAACTTTAAAGTCACTTTCTCGAAAAAATAAGTCTATTAATCTAACAAATAAATATAAATCACATTTAGCCATTAAAATGATAATAAAATATATTGTAATGTATGTATTTTTCTTATTTCATAGCACCTGTTCACATCATTTACCTACATTTCCTGAATGAAATGATCATTTTTAAGTTGGTCGTGTAAGGGCGATCCAAGTTCAAAACCTGAACAAGGCTGCTTGCTTTTCACAGAGCACTAATTACCTCCGGGAAAAGTATGATTCTACTTATTCTCTCTCCACATTGGTTCTTTAATCTTATGGCAACTGACCTAGGAGAAGGAAAACTGGACTCAAACCCCGTTTAAAAATAGACTCCATGTCACATTATGCTCCCGTGGAGAGTTTAAGTATATATATATATATATATATATATATATATATATATATATATATATCAAGTATACAAAATGATATCATATAAAACAGGATAAAATCTCACGCTATTGATCCCCACGTGAGACTGTATTCAAATGGTCTAACGTTGAATGCTAGTTCACTAAAGATTCAACAGCATGAAACTCTAAGTCATGAGCTTTTAT
Organism: Sepioteuthis lessoniana; assembly: GCA_963585895.1. NCBI lineage: Eukaryota > Metazoa > Mollusca > Cephalopoda > Myopsida > Loliginidae > Sepioteuthis > Sepioteuthis lessoniana. Next base: position 64,671,826 of record OY757939.1, on the reverse strand, counting down.
CCTGTTACTATTTTTCAAACTTGAAATATAATACAATATTTCTTTGCATTTTAGTGCATTGACTACTAAGAAGCTTTTATGGATTAAACATATTTTAGCGTTAAATTGCATTCATATTCATTATTATATCATCATCATCATCATCATCATGTCGAGCCGCAAGCACGGATTTCCTCGTGGTGTAATGGTTAAAGCGTTGGACCGCGGAATCGTAGTACGCGAGTTCGTACTCCAGTCGCGCTATTACGTTCACTTTCGGGCAAATACCCTTGGGAAAGGTATGAACCCCCTTATCCTCCTAGCTATGGGTTAAATCGTACCACTATTGCTCTTCTAGGAGAATGGCTTTGGCATCAAATAACCTACAAAGAGTTGATATGCCATTAAACAAAGAAACCAAACCTTTATACAATTCATTTCTCATTTACTTGATAAGCTTATTTTAAATTTACCACAAGTATGGGGCACACATTGAAGATCAAACTTGCAACATTCGTGATATGCGAGACCTGTTTTCTAACCAGTATTGGTGGCTATATGCTAATAGTTATCTTTGTAGCTGAATACATTCTCTATCTAACAGTGTTTTTACGTTCCTTGTATCTTTTAATAGTTTCTACTGAAATAAATGAGACATTACTTTCATAGAGATAGTCTTATGAGCCTAATATGCAGACATTTGTCTATCGCTTTCAAAAGTACATAGTCAACAGTCTCGATAATGGGGAAAATAAGGTTTTGTAGCTGAAAAATTTCTCTAACCAAATTTGCTCCATTTGTTCATTGTGACCCTCGGGGAAATGAATAGGAGGGTTTAATTTCGGAATGGCACGTTAGGATGCAATAGTTATTATAGTAGAACACACACACACACACACACACACACACACACACACACACACACACACACACACACGTGTGTGTATATACACATATATGTATATTAGTATGTTATGTCTTGGTCTAATGAACACGCAAACGTTCATTTTCATATACAATTTGGCAAATCCTTGGTGAAGATTTTTGAGAAAGGCATAAACTCATAGGTTTTTTAACTTCTGTGTGCAAGAATGTAAGAGTGTGTGTGGTGGGTACGGGGAGATTAAAAATGTTAACACTTCTATGGCACCAAGTTTATGATATAATCTGAAACAGTCTTCATCAACTCACTATTTCAGTCAACACATCCTTTGAATGTTCCAGTGATGAATGGAACTTCTCGAGAAGAATCTTTATAAGAAAAGCAAAACTGACAATTATGGAGAAAACAGGGTTGGAAGAGTTTAAAAATGTATTAACAGACATCGTACGTAAGTGGAAACTTAGAAAGTCTAATATTATAAAATCACTCATATAGTTTTTTTTTAAATACCCAGTATATTTTAGAGGTGCATACGATAAGTTTCCAGACATTTTTCGCATGGGCAATTTTATTGATAGTACACTGATGAAACTCTTGTCCCCTTCGAAGTAACCTCCTCCGGCTGCAATGCACTTGTTGTACCGTTCCAACAACTTCTAGAAGGCTCCATTGATGTCCTCTTGTGTGAGCGTGTCAGTGACCTTCGTCACAGCCTCTTTCAGCTCCTCAATTGTCTCATAATGACGACAGCCTCTCAGCTTAGGGAATAACCAAACGTCACAGGGAGCAAGGTCTCGACTATAGGGAGGCTGAGGAACTGTTTTGATTCCCATCTTGGTCAAATAGTTGTGACAACGATGGGTTGTGGACTGGTGTATTGTCCTGCTGGAAATGCCACTGAGCCGATTTGAAGAGTGCTGGCCTCTTCCCAAGGAATCTCTTCCTGAGCTCCCTTAAAACCTCAACATAGTAACCCTAACCCTAACTCTTTGGGCAATCAACTCTGGTGTATTGACTTCCTTACTCCTCCCACACCTCTCACCATCTCCCACAGACTCCCTGCCTTCCTTAAATCTCTTATGCCACTAAAAACTGATGCTCGATTCATGGAAGATAGTCGAAAAGTAGTCTGAAGCATTCCATACGTTTCTGTGCCATATTTTCCAAGTTTAAAGCAGAATTTAATTGCATATCGTTCTTCTAAAGTGTCAGATTGCATTTTTGAAATTCATCAGCTGTGACAATCAGGCTTTAGTAGGGTGTATTTCAATTCCTGCTGTAGCATTTCGTTTGAATCTAAAATCATAAAAATCGGTCAGTCATCTCATAAGATGTATAGCAATAAGTTACTGAATTTTCAAGTGTCTACGTCAATTTTAAATGCCCACACGAAGTCTGGAAACTTATCGTATGCACCTCGTACGCTGGCTATCTAATACTTCCTGCAAAAATACCTACCAAAGCCAATCTATGTATTATTGAATGAACCAAGAATTCTGCCAAGTTGTTGCCGTTTTCGCACTATTGTATGATTACATTACTTGAACTTTAAAGAAACGCTAGGAAAAAAGCCAGATAGGTAGTATGAGCTGTTTTGAAAAACTCTTGGAAGCAGTACCCACCAAAACAGCTGCAGTATGGCCACGTAGCATTGTTTTCGCAAGCCATATTAATAAAAGTTGGTGACTGTAGTCGAAGGTTAGCGGAAGGCTCCTTTTTCAATTGCTACTTCACCGAGATGCATGGGAGGGCGCTACTCCATTTTCTAAATTGCTCCATTTTACCTTCTGATGCGTACCTTATAATGCTGAGGTGCCCGTGGTGTAGTCGTTATCACCGTAGGAAATGAACGCGGCGATACGAGTTCAAATCCTGGACGAGACCGATTGCATTTCACATTGCACTAATACCCTTGGGAAAGGTATGAATCCAATTACTGTCCCTCCAGCTATGGGTAAATAGTAGGACAGACTAGGTTCTTCAGCCTTGGTTAGGCAACTAGTCTAGGAGAAGGAAAAACTCTGAATTCAAACCTGTTAAACTCCGCTTAAAAATTGACCTTGTGTCATATCCTGCCCGAGCGGAGGGGTTGGTAAATAGTACCTTATAATGCTGAGTATTAGGCTAGGAGGTACCAATCTTTGGTGTGACTTGGCCCGAGATTGAACCCTAATTTCCTGGACCATTGGCGAACACTCTACCTTTTAGTCCAATGGCCTTGTACAAAATATGAATAAAATAAGCTGGGCACTTCTGGAGAACCGAGGACGAACTCATAAGCGACGTTTTCCCGTAGAATCTTACACAAGGACTCACTCACTTTATGCTATAACTTGATGCCATGTAGAGGATCTACCAAGACCGAAAGCCAATAAGGAAAGAGGGCAACAGAGACAGACATACAGAAAAAGACAGAGATAGAGTCAAGGAAATTCATCCTAGCAGCACAACTTGAGGTTAGTGATATAGTTGGTTGGTTGATTTTTTATGGCATATTAACCTTCGTAGGTTATTTAATGCCAAATCCATTTTATACAAATAATCAGTTCTATTTCAAACATGAGTACATAGTTTAATTGTCAAAAACATTTCTATTTCAAGCTATTCAGTTTAGTCAAACCGTTCTCATTCAACCAATTCAGTTTAGTATAAGTATAGATTTTGTTTACACACAGTTATATGTCAAAATAGTTGTTGGTGATATTGTTGGTTTGGTGGTTTAATGGCAGTTCAAAACTTATAGGTTATTTGATCCCAAAATTTGTTTATACATATACGTAACAAATATATATGATTTGTAAACAAATAGTTTTTTGGTTATATTTCGATCAATTTTAGTGTCATATACTTATTTTGGTGGGCGTTCTTACCCCTTTTCACAGATGCAGGAGACGTATGAGGTGCCTTCAATAAGTTTCCAGACTTTTTTTGTAGAGGCATTTAGAATTAGTATAGACTCTTGAAAATTCAGTATGTTATTGCTATACATTTTATAAGATGACTGACCAATTTTTATGATTTCAGCTTTAAATGAACAGCTACAGCAGCAATTAGAATACACACTACTAAAGCCTGATTGTCACCGCTGGTGAATTTCAAAAGTGCAATCTGGACGTGAGGACACTTTAGAAGAACGATATGCAATAAAATTCTCTTTTAAACCCAGAAACGTATGGAATTCTTCAGGCTACATTTCGACCATCTTGCATGAATCGAGCATGAGTTTTTGAGTGGCATAAGAGATTCAAGGAAAGCAGGGAGTCTGTGAGGGATGATGAGAGTTATGGGAGGAGTAAGGAAGTCAGAACACCAGAGTTGTTTGGTCAAATAAAGAATTTCATGGATAAGGACCGTTTTGTGTCTATAGAGACTATAAGTGCACAGTTTGATGTCAGTGTGGGAACTGTACACACAATAATTCGCGGGGAACTGAAGACCCGGAAGATTTGCGCGAAGTTTTTCCCAAGGGTGCTCAGAGAAGATCAGAAAGAAAGACGTTGTCATGACAGCAGGGAGATGGTCGAGCTAATCAATTTAGATCCCGCAGTTCTTGATGCTCTGGTGACCTGTGATGAAAGCTGGATCTACTGCTATGACCCAGAGACCAAGAGACAGACTTCCCAGTGGAAGTATACTGTCTCTCTCAGACCCAAGAAGACCAGACAGAGCAAATCC
>OY757939.1:64524789-64664789 GCA_963585895.1 Sepioteuthis lessoniana | reverse complement strand
AGTTACATTAAAATGCTTCATCCAAATATTTTTTCGAAGACAGCAAAAAACATAGGCATATTACTACTTACAAATAAATATCATTAGCATCATCATCATCATCATCATGTCATGCTACTAGTACGGATTTCCTTGACAGCCATCGAAAGATTACCATGTTAATTAAATATATTCCCTTAATATATTGCTTTTGTAATTTCGGATTTATTTCCATTTTCTCTGGTATATATATATATATATATATATATGTATAAACCGGTCACATTAGGATTATAAATTTATTTCCATCCTGTTATGCGTTTTGGAAAAATCCAAAAGCAGGAAAAAAATTAATAGGAATTCTTCAGATCTTATGGATAACCATAACATCTGAAGAAGTCCTGTTAATTTTTTTTCGTGTTTTTTTATTTTTCTTGAGGCGCTTGTGGTGTAATGGTTATCTTTGTAGGAAATGGACGAGGCTGTTTGCATTTAACATAGGAAAGTCTATGTATCCATTCACTCGCTTAGGACAGAGAGAGGTTTTTAACATTCGTATGACAACCGGTCTAGGAGAAGGAAAACTGAATTCAAACCTGTTATTTTGCTTAAAAATTGACCTTGTGTCCCGCCCTGAACGCTGTGGTAGAGGGTCGATAAACACACACACACACACACACACACACACACACACATATATATATATATATATATATATAAGGGTAGCCGTTTTATACTATGAAAATGCAAATTTTTAAAATAAAACATCAGCCATCCCGGTCGGTTTGAGCTGTAGAATACGTCAACTGCATCTCTATAGTCCTGGAAATGAAACCAAAAATCTGATGGTGAGGTTCCAGTTCTGAAGCTTTGACGAATGTGGAATACCCCTTCATCACTATTACTACCAGATTCACACTGACTCGAAGTAGTAATAATGTTCCTGAGTATGACTCTAAACTTCATCTGATGGTGAGGCTCCAATTCTGCTGGTTAGGGAAATAAAGAGTACCCCATCATTGCCCTTTCTCTAAAGCGCACTCTATCTCGGAGAGATACTACCTGTTAGGGCCCAATCTTTGGGGAAAATAGAAATATTTAATCCTTTTCGAAAACTTGAAACCATTTAACTGAGTGTAAACAAATGACTGATATTAAATTGAATTATTATTATTTGATCGTAATTCATGGAACCATTTAATAATGTACAAATCAATGAATAATGTAGAATGCAAGTGTTGAATGTGAGTGTTGAATAAGAATACTTGAAACCATTTAACAGTGTGCAAACAATAACCATTCTTTAAACCATCCGTGTGCAAATAAATTAGCTCTCACTCAATCAAAAATAAAATCACCAATAATCTATTCACTTGTAAATCATATATATTTTAAAACTGAATTCAGTATCAAATAACTATCAAGGGTTCATATGTCATTGATATCAATAATCACTAAAATATCAACAGAAAATATCTCAGATACAAATAATGATTAGAAAAACAACCCACTTCCCATGAGAGACACACAAAAATACCTTGGACGATGATGTCCAGGCAACAAACCTTTAAAAATATACTAGTGAATTAATACAGCTATTTACCCAGTGTCAGAAAATCTTTTTTCAGAAAATTGTTGTGACAATCGTTGACCTTTCATGCTACTGTCTGAACTATTCTAAAAATTATTTACGGGATGAATGAAAAAATTCCCTTGATACAAATTGGGTTCATGAACATCATGGTGCATTTTTTCATTGTAAGTATTTGATTTTTATACGATTCAGTCTTATTCTCTTTGATATTATTCACTTTATACATCATCATCATCATCATCATCATCATCATCATCATCATCAAGTTATGTATGTAGCACGGATCCCCCCTCTCTCTTCATCCACCCCTGTCATACATCGCACCCAGCAGGTCTTCCAAACTAAATCCGCCCATAGCTGATGTAAATAAGTTCTTGCTGGTCGACCAACACTGACACGTCCATATGTAGGGGTCAATAATACATACGTATATATATATATATATATATATATATATATATATATATATATATATATCTGTGCGCGTGTGTGTGTGCATATATATATATATATATATATATATATATATATATTGAAATGTGGGTTCTAGAAGTGCTTCGTATACAGATTATTTTAAAATGCCAAGGCTTATGAAATTAACATAGGGGGCACTCGTGATGTAATAAATTTAGTCGTGGGAAATTGACACAATGACCCTAGTTCAAATCCTGGAAGAGCTTGCTTGTATTTCACAAAGAGAAAGGTATGAATCCAATAATTTTTACTCCAGCTATGGCGAAAATATTAGGGCAGACTATTCTGCTCGGCTATCGGTCTAGGATAATAAAAGGTCAAAATTCAAACCTATTAAAATCTGATTAAAAATTGACCTTGTGTCGAATCCTGTTCGTTCAAAGCAGTTGGTAAATGCATATGTATGAAAATAGGGGGAAAAAAACTAAAAAAAAAACTTTTTTTCTTACATATAAGGCCGTTTAAATATTGCAGAATCACATTTATTTTTTAATTAAGAAATATGTTTTTATGATATATCGAAGAAAACTTTCCTCTTTGTCAGGTGATAAAAAGTTCATGTCATTTTAAACAAATAACCCCATATATATATATATATATATATATATATATATATATATATATATATATATATATAGCTATCTTTAGAAATCTATACATCTAATTCATTTTGTATGAAAAATAGTTATTTTTTAAATTTCTTTGTCAATGCACCGGTGAGTAGTTCGATAATAATCTTAAGACGTATTAATACACTTCTGTATATGTGTATATAAATCAATTTAAGAAAATCTAAAAAATAATCTGATTTGATTAGCTTTCTTCGAATTCAGATTTCTTTTAACAAAATAAGGGAGATAAATTTTAGCCGCGTGAAGACATCTATTTTCTTTAAATATGGAAAATCCCAAGAACTAATGCGTTTTTTCTGAAATTTCTGGAAAGCAAGTTCAGAATATTAATGTGTAAAACTCAAAATTGGCATTAAAATTTATGAGTTCCCAACGTTTGCAGATACACATGTTTGTCATAAGTGAATCTGTTGTACAAGCAATAAGATAACAAAGACCTTGACAACCATTGCACACAGCCTAGACAGCAGAGGTTAGAGAATGCACCGATTGCACTTCTTGCAGTGGAGTAAGACCCTTCCGCCAACGAGTGCGGCAACACTGCATCTGATGGTGAAGCTAAAGTCCTGGAGTTTTATGGAGTGTGGAGTACTCCTGAATTGCTATTACTTCTTGTCCACTCAGACTGTTAGTACATATTAGGGTCCCTTCTATGGGTCAAATAGATCTTTTTAACCATTTAACTGTGTCCAAACAAATGACTAATGTTAGATTATATTGTTAATTTTACATAATAATAATTGAAGCCATTTAATTGTGAGAAATTATTTATCTAATGCTAAATAGGACTTTTTTTTTCAATAGAAATATTTCAAATAATCTTTCTGCATGCAAACAAATGGTTAATAGTAAATAGAATTATTCATGTTAGATAGATATTTTTGAAACCATTTGACGGTATGCAAACAAATAAGCTTTGCTTCGTTTAAAAAATATTCTGAACAGATTATTTGTTTACAAATCATATATAATTTATATGAATGTATAAACAGGGTTTGGCATTAAATAACCTACAAAAGTTGATATGTCGTAAAACCCAACCAATCAATCGACTAACTATTGCCGAATCACATTACTCTCTATTAGTTAAATGGTATTTACAAAATGCTATTTACAAAATCAGTTGGGGGCAATCCCCCTGGCCTAATTATTAGATTGCTGAACTCCCATCTCATGCTATGAGGGTTCGAACTCCCTCCGTGCTCGCATGCCCGTTTTTGAGAATTGCGTGAAGGTCCTTCTATGGATTAGATAGTACCACAACTGTTCTCCTGCAACGATAGTTTTGGCATTAAATAACCTAAGAAGGTTGATATACTATTAAACAAAGTAACTCAACCAAAAGAATTTAGGAATAGTATCACAAAAATCTATTGCAGGAACCGGCAATTGTTTTTTTCTAAGTAATTGATTGATAATGAACCACGTGTAACCGCCCCCCCCACAATCTTCCCGTAAATCTGAATACAACCTTTTTAAGCTTTTCTTAATCATAAAAATGTCGTTTTTCAAATTAATGCAAGATTAAGATATTAACGAAATCTTTTTAAAAGATATCGAACGTACATAAGATTATTGTACTACAATGATTAGACAATACTCAAGGTACTAATTAATAAAGGAAGGAGGCAAATATATGCAATTTCGCTAATGATGCACTTACTCTACTCCTGCGCAAACACAAAGTCAGTTTTTAAACAGAATACAGCTGATTTGAATTCAGAGATTTATCTCTCCTAAATCAGGCTGCCCGACTATTAACACATTGGAGGGAAGAAATGGATTCATGCCTTTCTTTAAAATCTTCGTTCCGAATTTGAACTTGACTCGCTGGGCCAACGACTGTAACCATTAGGCGGAATCAGTTGCAATATGTATACGGTGCGCAGTAACACCATTAAATAGGGAAAGTTTTCAGCGACAAAACACAGTATTAGTTTGGAAGCAATCTCACAAATCACAAAAGTTGTAAGTTGGATCCTCGGTGTGTGTCACTATACCAGCAGCAAATCTAAATTAAACTTATAAAATAATCATATGCATTCATTTACCTGTAATTTCAGTATCGCTCACTTTGGTCTATGAAGTGAAATGGCGATATATATATATATATATATATATATAGCATACCTATATATATATATATATATATAGGTGTGCTATATCTGTCATCAATACTAATTGCGACAACCCAATTCTTTGCCCATTTATAAACATCACACATTCTTTCATGAGAAGGGCAAAACAATTCATGAAAGAAAGTGTGATGTTTATAAATGGGCAAAGCATTGGTTTGTCGCAATTAGTCTGAATCGAAAACACGGTCCATGGAGTGGAATCATTGTAACTCTCCGAACAACAGTCAGTAAAGAAGGTCATGCGGACAGTTTTCTGGAACATGAAAGGACCCATCACTAACAAATTCCTTTAAAAAAGTGCAACAGCAAATAATGGATTCAACTGCCAACTTTTGGAGCAAAATTCATCTCGTTTATTGAATGACTCTTATATATATATATATATATATATATATGACATTACTTTCTTAATCAGTACTATTTCCTTCCTATCTACAACGGTTTCTTATTAGATTTTATAAATTCGATCGGTGCTTTTAAAAGCAGTTATATTTCTTTTGAAAGTAACTAAAATATCTTTATGTGCATTCTTGAATATGGCTTTTAAATTGAATAAGTGATGTTGCATATATTTTAAAAGACACCACTCCGGTGTAATGATTTTTTTTTCTTTATCTTGATTGTTTGGATATGGAATAAATAAATATACACTATTTTCTGCTATGTAGCGTATTGTTGTACCGAGGGATAAAGACATGTGTTGCTACGAGCGTAATAAAAATGACACGAGCTTTTGGACGATTTTGAATATAATTTTATGATTGGTAGATTGGTTGGTTTTACGCCATGTCAAACGTCATAGATTATTCAGGGCCTAAGTCATTTTTTTCTTTTTTTAAAAATAAATTTCAAGTAAACCACACCATCAACAACAGTAACAACAACAATAACATTGTTAGTAATAGAAACTCCTCTAAGATTCTGGGATACAAACAGATCACTTAATCTCAGCTAGACGAATAGACCTAGTTATAATCAACAAAGAGGCATCTTTCCAGGAGACTCATTCTTGCCACTGCTATTTGTAATAGCAATGACACCACTCAATCATATATTTTAGAAGAGCACAAGGGGTCTCAAGCTAACAAAATCACAGACATTTAATCAACTTATGTACATGGGTGATATCAAAGATATATGAAAAAAAAGACAAAGAAAAAGAAAAAAATGGTGACCTTGATACAAAAATGAAAATATATTCATGATATAGGAATAGAAGTTGATACTTGAAAATGTGCCATGAAAAATGGGAAAAGCGAAAAAACGGAAGGAACAGAACTGCTAAATCAGTAAAGCATCAAAACGCTTAGAAAGAAGGAAATTTACAAGAACTATGGAATATTCGAAGCAGAAACACCAACCAAACACTGATGAAAGAAAAAAAAATAAGAAAAGAGAACCTCTGACGAACTTCTTGAAATCAAACTCTGTAGGAGAAATCACATCAAATTTCCTTTTGTCAGATATTTATATTGCATATCCAACGAAGAAGCGAGATGGACGCTAACTAAGCGTATGGAGACGGCAATTACACAAGAATACTGTGAGCTGTATTCAACAAGTCTTGGAGGCAACGCCCCACTAAACAGGAGCTGATTGGCTATCTACTACCCATCACGAAAACTATCCAAGTTAAACGAACCAGATATGTGGGACACTGCTGGAGAAGTAAGGACGAACTTCTAAGCGATATACTCCTGTGGACCCCTTCACATGGACGAGCAAAACAGGGTAACCAGCGAGAACCTACACACAACATCTCTGTGCTGATAGAGAATATAGTCTAGAAGACTTGCCGGGAACGATGGACGATAGAGATGGATGCCGAGAAAGGCTCTGGGAGATCCATGCTGGCAGCGTGACAGAAGGATGAAAAATATAAATTCTCTTCTTTATTACAACAAAAGTCGAAATATTGCTGTATGAGGGGCGGGGACAGAGAGACGAGCTGCTCTGATTGACACAACGTTGCGATACACATATACAGAGACTTTCTTCTTGCTTCTTTCACTGGAGTCTGATACATATCTGGTTCTCACCCCGGGGGCCACAGGCCCCTCCGGCTTACATGTCTACCTGCTGACAGCTGATTCCCCTACTGACAGCTAATGTCTAAAAACTTCCGTCATAATATATTTTTTGGACGCCAGCAAATTATTTTTTCGGTGCAATTCGCATGATTCATTTCTGCTGTTCTTTGTTTACCTGGTTTCCAGATCTCAGTTAACTAAAAATTTAATGGCCGACTCTTGTCAAGCCTGGAATCCCTTTTTTGATTTTTTGACAATTTGATTAACCTTATAACAAATAATTCTCCTGGATTAAGATAATATTTGCCTTAAGCTATTTCAAAACAATGCAAAGTTTACATTTACGAAAAAAAGTTCCCCTTATTTATTGAATATACATATATATATATATATATATATTCGGTAAAATTTAACAGATAAGTTCCATTGTACCATAGCCGTATACTCGTATCTGCAAAATGTACATGGGACGTTCATTACATACATACGTAGAACATTGGAATCTCGAAATTCGAAAAACACGTAGCGACTTCTCAGTTCAGGTACGAAACCTTTTATTACCTTGAGTTTAAAAGTTCTTTGACATAAGGAGAGAGGCACAATCTTTCTTTATTGGCTTTTTCATCTGCACCCCTCAACACGTGTGGCACCCGCCACAAAGGTCTCCGCGAGCAAGCCAAAGTCAACCGTCTCGTTCGGTGTCCAGTTCTCAACTCACTGACTTTTTGAACATCTCCCAAAATCCTCTGCGCTCTTCCGGTGCGTGATGTCACCCGAACTCCGTAACCCCGCTTCCAATGTGGGCTATTGTGACATCTCTGAGTGAGACGTCTGCTCCGCCCGCACGCGCCTGAACACCTGTTTTAATGTTGCACCTAACTAACCCATGTGCTGAGCCGAAAGGTTCTCAGCCTAACTAAATCCAAAGGCATAAACCTAAATCCCTCGGCCATTATATTACACCATTATAAATCTGTTTCAAGTCTTTTTACAAGATCGTACCTTCTGATGGAATACAATATTTTATGGAGTTTTCACCCTTAGAACGGGTTGTATATTCTACAGTACGTTAATAAGTAATTATAATACAACATATCATCATCATCATCATGTCGTGCCGCTTGCACGGATATCCCTGACAATCCCTCGCCACTTCTCCCTATCGTTCATCGCCTTTGACTGGTCTTCAGGGCTACATCCCGTATCCTCACCTAGCTGCTGTGTGTATGTTCTAGCTGGTCGTTCTGCTTTTTCTCGGCCATATGTGGGGGTCCATAGGAGTACATCACTTATGAGCTCATTTCTGCTTCTCCAGCAGTGTCCTGCATGTCTGATTCGTCTAACTAGGATAGTTTTCGTGATGGGAGGTAGGTGGGCGAATAGTTGGTGATTTGTGGGGTGTTTCCTCCAGGACTTGTTCATTATTGCTCGAAGCATTAAAAAAAGGAATTATTCATGCTAACTGAATAATCCTCTAAAATATAAATTTGATATTAATTTGTTAGGTTCTGGTGCAGTCCCAGACCCCTTTATTTATAAACAAACTTTACTTTGAAATATTCTTTTAATTTTCTATACATTTTAATATTTATATATATATATATATATATATATATATATATATATATATATATAGTTATCTTTCGATGGCTGTTTTCGCAGGCATTGGCCTCCATGTCAATGCACACAATACTGAATATATGTGCTTTAATCAAGCAGGCGACCTTTCCACACCAGAGGGAACCTCTCTGAAACTGGTTGACAAATTCACCTACCTCGGAAGCAGTGTCTCATCAACCAAAAAAAGACACCGACACGCGGCTAACGAAGGCATGGACAGCTATCGATAAGCTATCAATCACATGGAAATCAAACCTGACCGATAAAATGAAACGCAGTTTCTTCCAGGCAGCGGTCGTATCGATACTGCTGTATGGATGCACCATTTGGATGTTAACGAAACGGCTGAAGAAGAAGCTAGACGGCAATTACACAAGAATGTTGCAAGGAATATTGAATACGTCCTGGTGGCAACACCCCACAAATCACCAACTATACGGCCACCTACCTCCCATTACGAAAACTATCCAAGTTAGACGAACCAGACATGCAGGACACTGCTGGAGAAGCAGGGATGAGCTCATAAGGGATGTACTTCTATGGACCCCCACATATGGCCGAGCAAAAGCAGGACGACCACCTCGAACATACATACCTCAGCTCAGTAAGGATACGGGATGTAGCCCTGATGACCAGCCAGAGGCGATGAATGATAGGGAAAAGTGGCGAGAGAAGGTCAGGGATATCCGTGCTAGCGGCACGATATGATGATATATATATATATATATATATATATATATATATATATAAACCTCATTTCAAGAACCTAATTATACCATCCTAATTCTGATTTAAATCTAATCAATTACTTAATTTTACATAAAATAGATCGTAATACCTTTAGAATAATAATTACGTAACTTAATAGCAATATTTAAGTTATCAAAGTTAAATTAAAAATTATCAGATGATATGGGAATTCATATCCATCGAAATATATATACATTTATTGTCATCGACAGACAGACTGTTTAGTTGTATCACAAATCTTCACTGTCGCTTGAAACGAAGGACGCTTGAAGCTGGAATCGAAACCCACCCCCGACTTTACGTTTGACTTAGTATCATATCGCTCAGCAAACAAGCGAACCACGTCAGCTCGGGAATAATAAGGCATTATTTAGCAGGCTTCTTTTGTTTACATCTTTGCTTTACCGGATACCAGAGTGCTTAATTCGTTCGACAAACAAAGTGCAATGGATTAATTGTCACCAATTTAGATTATTGATTTCACGAACACGCTTTATTTGTTTCAGGTTTTGTCTACTGTGCACCAAACTATAATCACTTGGGTATTATCTGTGAGGAAAGTGGCAACATGATTCAATTCACTTCTCCAGAAAATAGGAAATGGTATGTTGTACAGACTACTATTCACGCTAGAAACTCCAATACAAGAGTTTCACAGTGTTTGGGTGTCTGATGATAGACTCATATCAACAATAATAATCACAAAACACCCATTATTTAAATCATGACATATGCGGTGATCACTAGCGATATCAACGTTATTGCTTCATTCATCTTCCCCCATGGCCTCAACATGAAGGCCTACAGCAAATGCCTTCAAGAAGTAGTACAACTCTAGATTGAGAAGATGGCTGCTGGAAGACCGTACTTCTAGCAAGAAGACTGTGCCTTGCCACACAATCAACAGAAAATTTCTGTAACGACGTCACTCCTAATATCTGGGCATTTAACTCCCTAGATAAGAATCCACTTAATTATTATGTGTCGGGGAGCGGTTGAGCCAGAGAAAAACAAAACTCAATGCAACTCCATAGATGAACGGTAGAGATAATGGTAGCATCTAGCAGTTTTGGTAAGAAGACTGTCCGGATGGCTTGCAGATTTCAATGTCGCATCAAGGCAGTGATTTTTCGCGTATGGAGATTTCTTTGAATGAATTTAATTAATAGTATTTCAAAATACTTTCATGTCATCATCATCATCATCATGTTGTGCCGCTAGCACGGATATCCCTGACCCTCTATCGCCACTTCTCCCTATCATTCATCGCTTCTGGCAGGTCTTCTGGGCTACATCCTGTATCCTCACAGAGCTGCTGAATGTATATTCGAGCTGGTTACCCTGCTTTTGCTTGGCCATATGTGGGGGTCCATAGGAGTACATCACTTATGAGCTCGTCCTTGCTTCTCCAGCAGTGTCCTGCATGTCTGGTTCGTTTAGCTTGGATAATTATCGTGATGGGCGTATAGTTGGTGCTTTGTGGGGTGTTTCCTCCAGGACTTGTTCAATATTACTCGCAGCATTCTTGTGTAATTGCCGTCTAGCTTCTTCTCCAGCCGTTTAGTTAGCGTCCAAGTAGTGCATCCATACAGCAGTATCGATACGACCGCTGCCTGGAAGAAACTGCGTTTTATTTTATCGGTCAGGTCTGATTTCCATATGATCGAAAGTCTATCGATAGCTGTCCATGCCTTCATTAGCCACGTGTCGATGTCTTTTTCGGTTGTTAAGACGCTGCTTCCTAGTTAGATGAATTTGTCGACCAGTTTCAGAGAGGTTCCGTCTAGTGTGGAAATGTCACCTGTTTGATTATAGCACATATTTTCATGTAATTTTGGTAAATATATCTGAAAAAGTGAGATTTCAGATTTATTTTCATTTTTGCATAATTTAGACGAAAGTTTTCCCATCACACTATGTATACATGAATTATCATCTTTTTCCTTTTCAGCAAGTTTAATATAAAAAATATTTCTGAGAATTAAAGAGGAAATGTAAGTCTTTGTCTTGTGTGCTTCCTCACAGGAAACTTCAGTAAGAAACAGTGTTCGCTTTGCTCAATGATATCTATAGATATGTTGTTAAAATTTTCTATAGTTTGAATTATTTGAATAAATTATTTATAAATAAGTTTTTGAAAATTGATTTTTGAAATTTTGGGTTTGGAAAATATTTATGTCTTTTATAAAGTTCGCGCTGAGAAAAAGTTTGGAGATTTCTTCGATGAATCATAAATTAACATTAATTTTTTTCCAGGTTGAGCTTTTTCCCCCTCTGGATTTTTTTCGTTTTAGGGTGTGAGAATATTTTACAAGCATCATAATGTACTAGTGCACCTATTTTAAGGCGGTGGCTATCGAGCTTCTCTGGCAAAGCTAACGATTACCACATGGCCAAATTCTGATTGAGTAGTATGCCGAACAAGTTCGAGGTTCCAACTAAAAAATTCGAATCATATTTTTTAAGCAAGTATGCCTTCTTCATTTAGACTATTAGCATAACGCTATCTTCCTTACTCAAATTGTATTCCTGTTTTTGTTTTTCTTTTTGGTTGTTTTTTATTTCTTTAAATTTCCAAGAGAGAGCTTGATAACTTTTATCACTTGGAATATTCGGACTATTATCTTTATTTTCATTGTTATACTCACAACTTTTCGTCCTGATCCGTTCTTCGGCCTTCCTCAGGTGTTCCATGTCGAACTCGGGAACTTCGAACTGAACTTCAAACGATATTCGACATGAAACACCTGAAAAAGGTCGGAGAACGCATCGGAAGAAACGCTGTGAGTACAATCATGTTTTTCTGGTAAAGAAAAACAAAACAAAACGCCAATTCCCCTGTTGTCATCAAAATGGTTTATAAATTGGTATATTGGAAGAATTTTAAGACCTAATTTCTAAACTGGTATCGAAAGATATGTTATTGTGTAAGATTAAAATTAGAATAATTGGGAGATTTACTGTTATGTCATTCTGAAAGAGGTTCGAAGTTAAGTAGTAATTAGGCAATTCACTTATGAGTCGTGTAAAAGAAAACAACCTGAATTCTGAAGACTAAGCTAAGCATAATACACAACTTTATTTCCTTCCAAATAAATCTGTTGGCAAACCATATACGTATTAATACGGTATTCCCACAGCTTGGAGCAGTAGTGGAAGTATTCAACTGACACTGCAACGAGGTGGTTCATAACTACCTTTTTCCTGTTCTCAACATATACCAAACTGGTGACTTCAGAGCTGAATTTTGATTTTGGTGGGGAGGAAAAAGTCATAGGGACTCAGACCAGATGAGTAAGCGTGGGTACCTGAATCACAGCCGTATACGTTGTGTCCGAAAAAGGCTAGTTGTAACGGTCAAAATATGCTGTCAGCACCGGTCCCCATGTTATATAATTAGAGTAATGATTTTTTTTTATATTAATCATTTTCCGTTAATTAAATTTTATTATTTAGTTTGGTAAGGCTTTGTACAACTCGGTGTCATTTAGTTCAGGTGTCATAGTCAGATGGACTGGAAAGGATATGACAATCATCATCTGTCACAATAAACCCCCAGATAAGAAATCGGGCTGGATGACTGTTGGAGTGAATCGAGAGTGTGGTTGACGTCACACCCGGAAGAGATGGTCCTGAGAATTTGGGGATTTTGAAAAGATGAGTTAGTTGGCGTTTGACCGTTGAAGCGCACGGCTGGGATTTTCGGATCTGATCAAAGCGGATCAATTTGAGTCTCTACCGGTAGAGATGATTTGAGATCTTAAACACCACAAGGTGCACCGCGCGAAGGGGTAGTCAGCATAGTATTGTTAGCAAAGGCCCTTAACAATTGTGTCTCTCTCCTCTTGTCGCCAAGGACTGAAGGTAGAATGGAATAAACTCGTTCGTATCCGAAACGACAGAGTTGGTTTGTATTGTTATTATTGATATAGAACACTCATTAGATCATGGAAGGTATGCTGCAATGAGTACGTTCAGTATTTAAATCATTGGTTATACTGTGGCTATTAAAAAATTATTAATCATAGAATAAAATCACATTCAAATAAGAATTCTCTTATAACTTCTGTCCACTCTTAATTATTGAGATTGCTACTGAAGTCCTGTTCCAAAAATGTAAGGTATCCCCAATATTTTAATTACATACCCCTTTCTAATTACCTGTGGTAGGAAATGAAAACAAGATGGACGAAGGACAAGAGTGTCGTCCTTTGTTAAGCCGAGCAAAAATTGGCACTCGATTAGAAATATGGAGTACTCACGAACAAACGTCTACAAATTAAGATAGCTATTATACAACACAAGCTACTCTAAGAGTTGTACCGTGTTTATGTGGAAGTTAGGTGTGAAAACAATATATTTATGTGTGTGTATGTGAGTGTGTTTAAAAATAAAAATATAACAAAACAAAATATTTAGATGATGCGTTTATTAATTCATGACAATTTGCCATCATTTAACGTTTCGTTATTTTTGTTAAACAATCTTCAGGACAATGTTAGACTGCAGTGTTATAATGCTTCATTTGAAAATTATTTTCAAATGAAAATTTTTTTGCGTACTTTTATTGTTAATAAAGTTCCATCTGAAAATATAGTGATATAACTAGTGTTCGAATCTAAAAGAAAGGATAACATTTTACCTGTAGATATTTAAAAATTTCAAACTTTTATAGAATTAAAAAAAGAACTTAAATGATTAAAAAAATAATTTTCAACTAAAGCATTATAACATCTTCTTTTGATATGGCCCTGAAGATCTTTTAGCAAAATTTGGAACGTTAAACGATAGCATATTATGTAAAAAACTCAATACGTCCTCCAAATTTTCTTTGCTTTTTTTCATATTTTTATATCTACATGATGTCGGATTTATTCCCATGATATATATATATATATATATATATATATATATATATATATATATCATTAAGTGTGAATTTTTTCGAGCAGTTTATTCTCAAGCCTAACTGATTTTGCCTTGTGGAGTGAAGAGCATTTAATTCACAAGACGTTGAAAATCTTCCAATGTGCAAATATGCATACAGAAATATGTTCATTTCTAAGAGAAAACGTCTTGAAAGAAATACGAATAGTTATTTAGATAAACTCAGTATCCATTTCATATAACGTGTAAAAAAACAGTTTTAAAAAGAACTGACTATGGTACGTCCAAAATAACACAAAGAAATCTCATAACCAAGTCAGTTTCAAATCATTTTTGCCAAACTTATTAAGTTATATTTCTTCTTTTGATACAAAATTTTGCAACATACGATATCAGGCAGCTTAAAAATATGTAAATTAGAAATATACAAATCAATATCGATTCCAGTTAAATACAAAATACACACATCTAACAATCATATGCCAATCTTCTTTAGTTTACTACATTTGGAAATCAATAAATTCGCTTAGATTTTAAAAAAGTAGCACCCAGGGAATATATTTTGAACAAAAATATGGCATTTACAATCTAAACTGTCTAAAAGAATCCTGGTTGATTATAATTTTATGGCATACCAGGTTTTTACACACACACACACACACACACATATATATATATATATATTATAAGAGTGTTGGTTGTCACTAAATCACTTTGTGGGTATGTAACGAATCAAGTGCAATATAATATGGAGAGTGCTCAATATCTTGGGGGGTGTCCTCGTGGTGTAATGGTTAAAGCGATGGACTGCGGATTCGTAGTAAGGGAGTTCGTACACCAGTCGCGCTATTACGTTCACATTCGGGCAAATACCATTGGGAAAGGTATGAACCCCTTATCCTCGCAGCTATGGGTTAAATAGTGCCACTACTGTTCTTTTAGGAGAATAGCTTTGACATTAAATAACCTACAAAGAGTTGATATGCCATTAAACAAAGAAACCAAACCAAACAATCAATATCTTGGATATTCCATGAATTAGATATCTATATATCTAATATTTATTTATTTATTATTATATATATATATATATATATATATATATGATTTGTAAGCGAAGAATTTGGTGGGGACTTTATTTTTAAACGAGTTGCTTATTTGTTTGTACACAGTTAAGGGTTTCAAGTACGTAACACTAATAAGTTGGTGACTGTAGTGGAGGGTGACCCGAAGGCTACCTTGTCAATAGCTACTACACTGAGATGTAGTGGAGGGCGCTATTCCTTCCCTAGGATTGCTCCACTTTACATTTGATACGTTCCTTATAATGCTGAGTGTTAAGCAAGGAAGTATCAAATACCATTTTTTTAAGTCCCTGGTATGTCTCCATATTCACCAAACCCTACGCTCAGGCAGGATGTGAAACAAGGTCAGTTTTTAAGCGCAGTTTAACAGGTTTGATTTAAGAGTTTTCCTTCTCCTAGACTAGTTGCCTCACCAAGGCTGAAGAACCTAGTCTGCCCTACTATTTACCCTTAGCTGGAGGGAGAATAATTAGATTCATACCTTTCCCAAGGGCATAGGTGCAATGTGAAATGCAATCAGTCTCGTCCAGGATTTGAACTCGTGTCGCCGTGTCCATTTCCTACGACGATAACCATTACACCACGGGAAACTCCTAAACTTGGTATGACTCGACCCACAAATAATTCTCCTTAATACAAATGATTTGGTTACACGCAGTTAAGTGGTTTTAATATCTGTCTATATTTCCGAGATGAGGAATTATGTACATTATTTACATTTTTCGGACTATTGTCCTCATCTTTGTCGCCATGTTTATCACAACGTTTCGGCCGTTGTACGCTCCGGCCTTCTTCAGGTGGTTGGAATGTCGAACTTGACCTTTTATTTCACTTATCGGGGTAGACGTTTCTACTTTCACGAGCCATGTTTAATGGATGTCAGTTATCAGTTCTCTCCTGTTAATTTTCCCTCTGAAAGTTCTCCACTGCCTTCACAGGGTACTGAACTCACACTCTTTGGATATGTTACTGGATCTAACCAACGCCTTTATCCACTGTGTACCATGTGTCCTTGAGGAAACGTTGTGATAAACATAGTGACAGAGATGAGGACAATAGTCCGAAAAATATAAGAGGTTTTAAGTTTTGTAAATAGTATTATTTAGTAATCCTGTCTAATTCAAATAATTGGAACACAGCTGTGTTGTTACAAATACCGTATTTGACGGCATATAAGACGCACGGGTGTATAAGACATATCACAATTTAAGCGATAAAGATAAAAAATAAAAACAAAGTACTAATATCAATATGTCCGGACATTGGCCCAGCGGTTAGAGTGTTCGCCAATCGCCCGGGAGACCTGGGTTCAATCCCAGGTCGAGTCATACCAAAGACTCAAAAAATGGTACTTGATGCTTCCTTGCTTAACACTCAGCATTATAAGGTACGGATCAAGGGTAAAGTGGAGCAATCCAGGGAAAGGAGTAGCGCCCTCCCCTACACCTTGGTGTTGTAAGCTATCGAAAAGGGAGCCTTCGGGTCACCCTCGACTATGGTCGCCTACTACTAATATCAAAGGTGATGAAATAAATAAAATGAATATTATCAAGGATTACACTTATAATTTGCATAATAGAAAGTAAGTTGGCGACCGTTGCCGAGGGCGACCAGAAGGCTCCTTTTTCAATACTACACCGAGGTGTACAGGAGGGCACTACTCCTTTCCCTGAATTACTCTGCTTTACCCTTGACACTTACCTTATATTACTGAGTGTTAAGCAAGGCGGTATCAAGTACCATTTTTAAAGTCTTTGGTATGATGCGACCTGGGATTGAACCGTGATCTTCCGGACCAATGGTGAACACTCTACCCTTTAGGCCAATGAGGCTTTTAAATAATCAAAATAAAAATATGAAAGTGACTCTTAGGTTTGAGCTGATTTCAATCAGCAGAATCCAATTGATGGGACACACTTCGGTCGGCCGTGGTGTCAGCAGCACTGATATGGTTAGGTGTGTCACATCTCTGGACATACCTCGAGCCTCGGGGGTGGGGGCACCCCCCAGGCTTTAACCCTCCTCGGAGGGATTAGGCTTATTGCCTAGCGCCTGAGGCGCACCTTTTTAGGGGAATGCCGCAGGGGGCCGAGGCATTTTTTAGGAATTCGCCCGGTCCCACCTTAAAAAAGGTCTTGTGCCACACTCGTCCGTATGGTGGGAAAGCCGATAAATACCGCTGATCGCGAATTTAAACCTACATATGACATAGAAGACGCAGGGGAATTCTAAAAGATATGTTTAGTAAAAGAAAGTGTGCCTTATGTGCCGTCAAATACGGTAACTAATAATTCAAATATCTTATAATTGTTAAAAAAAATAATAATCCCTAATAAATAATTGATCAGTTCTATTTGACACATAGATAGAACCCTAACAGGTACTTCTACACCAGGTCAGAGTTGACCTGGGAGTAATGACAATGAAGGGGTACTCAATATTCTCCATATCTACAGGACTGAAGCCTCACCATCTTATACAGTTTAATATCATACCCAGGACATTCATTGCGGTTCAGAGTCCCACCCCTCTGAAGAAGTGAAATTAGCGTACTCTGCTACTCCAGCTGATTGGACAGATAATTAATCATGAATAGCTAAATATTTACAAGTGCTTATCTCAGACATAAATTGTACAGAATAATTCGAATACTTTCTTTATGATTACGCAACCTGAGGTAATTTTCGTTAAAATAATCTTTTTTTTTATACAGTTAGAAACCTATTCAGAATTTTTTTATTTTTTAAAATTAGTTTCTTATGAAGTAAGTCGACTTTATTTAGTTCAGAAAATTTTATCACTGAGGACAAAGGTATCGTTTTAAAACGGTTTACCTATGAGGAATAAGATTCTGCATTACTCTAATAGTTAGCAGATGCTCGGAGATAAATATTATAATTTACGAAGCTCTTGGCTTCGATGTGGCACAAGGCCGAATGAATGGGGCACCCAATGAGACTCGAACTCACTCGTGTAGGTTTGCTAGTCAAGGTTGCTAACCATTACACCACCAAAGGTGCCCTTGCTCGGAGATAAATATACCCGTCGGCAGAACCAAAGGCTGAGGGTATGGCAAAAGAGAGCGGGCTTTCATTCATAACCTATTTACTTTTCTCAAAATTTAATAAGATTATTCAGCATCTGACGAATTAACACTCTCTATTTAGCAACTTTTCTTATGTGCATAATATCTTAATTCAAGGGCTCAACATATTTTTGAGCATTTTATGTTCAAAATGAGGCACAGACATCACCCACTCATATTTACTCAAACAAGAACAACCACCATGGTGTGTAGGACGGCACACTCCATATTCAGTTAAACACCTATTGATAGACTACATCGACCTAAAACTAAAAAGACAAAATTTCTACACTGTAAACAATATCAAAGAACTATTTGAACATGTCAAAGTAGACAAAATTTCTAAAATCAGTTGGTCTATATAAAAGAATTTAAACTTTCAACATTCCATTTATGCACAAACACGAGACAACTAAACCAACAGATATTCGCATTAAATAACCTGAAAAAGGGTTGATATGCCATAAACTAAAAGAATCAAATCAAATCAATCAGAAAATGAGGAAATGTCCCAGTCTCTTCTCATACCTTGAAGAATCCCCTCGTTCTTCGTGTCTTTTTAAAAGGTTTTCTGTTGCGGATGAAGAGCTCTTTCCCAGTTGAAATTCTGACTCAAGTGCGGGTACATGGCTGACTTATATAGTTTCATACAAATCTTGCATTGTTTTGTCCAGTCAGCTGAGGCTGTTGAATAAACGGATTGCTTCTCTGCAGAGGAGTAAGGCTCCTCCAACGATTATCCTGGATAGGACACTAAACAATCTAATAGTGAGGTTCCAATCACTCTGGAGCTTTGGGGAACGCGGAGCAACCTTTCATTGCTATCGCTCCCAGGTCCACAGTGGCCCGGAGTGGTAGCACCTGATAGGG
Source organism: Sepioteuthis lessoniana (assembly GCA_963585895.1). NCBI lineage: Eukaryota > Metazoa > Mollusca > Cephalopoda > Myopsida > Loliginidae > Sepioteuthis > Sepioteuthis lessoniana. The sequence goes on along the minus strand of OY757939.1, from coordinate 64,645,645 downwards.
CCCTATCAATGGGTTAAGTAGAACTGAACTGCGTACTTATGCTAAACTGAATTCCTTGAAATAGAATTGTTTTGACCAGTAAACTGCTTACTAATGCTAAACTGAATACTTATGTTATACTGAATTGTTTGTAATAGAACTGTTTTGATATTTAACTTTGTCTAAACAAAATCTATAATATTAGTCCCGCCCAGAGTGGACCTGGGAACGATGGCAGTGAAGGGGTTCTCTGCATTCCCCAAAGCCCCAGCATTACTCGAACCTCACCATCAGATTATTTAGTGTCATATCCAGGACACTCTTTGTGGGGGTGGTCTTACCACTCTGCAGATATACAGTCGGTGTATTCTACAGCTCCAGCCGACTGGCAGCAATCATTCTGAATATTATTAGTATTCGATTGGATCGTGAGAAAAAATTAATAGAAATAAGAATAAATATCTTTTAAGAAACAACTATACAAAACTGTATATAAAGTACAATGAACACGATTCCATAACCTCTTAGCATTAAATAACTCTAAGAGAGTTCACATGTCGTTAAAATCAATCTCTCAATAAATCACTCAAGCTCGCTCGCCATTACACGACATAAGATGCCCTAAGGACCTGGTTGTTTGTGCAGTGCTTATAGTAGGGCTGTGTACGAAAACACCTTTGTAATTCTTTTTAATATTCCGCTCTGACACCCTGCCGTTTAGTACAGGCAACGTCTTCGAAATTTTATTTCTGCTAAGCAGTTCGTCAAATTAGTATGAGAACGTCGTGTGAAAACGTCGATAAATAAAAAAAATACCTGCAGGCAGTATAAAAACCTGTTTACATTGCTAGTTTACTTAAAATAAAATAAAATAAAATAAAAGCACGTTCGCAAAAATGGTCAACGTTATTATGAAACAAACTAGTCTGCGAAGACATCACGTGTATTTAAATAGAAGTAATTATCACCAAAATACTTTAAGTTTTTTTACTCGATAAAGAGCGGGAAAAGTGTATCGCCAAGGGGAGAACGGAAATAGATTTCCTTTAGTATGAGTAAAGTTTATTTTACAAATTATTATTCTCTTTCTCTCTCTTTCACCCCCTCTCTCTCTACCTCTCTCACCCCCTTATGCCTACATATGAGAATTTTAGTAATATATATATATATATATATATATATATATATATATATATATATATAAGAATCATTCAAAAAGTTCTTAGCTTCACCCACAAGAAAGAGCCATACGGGAACATTTTTCTTGTAGCAACACAATAACACTTCTTATAAAATTAGAAAATCTAATTCAAATTTTTGTCTTAAAAAGGTTATGTTCATGCAGAGGTGAGAGATGTAGGTCAAACGTAAATTTTGTGTCTCGTGTAAAACTTCTTGAACAACCAAAGTATTTCATATACATACGAGGTGCATACGATAAGTTTCCAGACTTTTTTCGTTTGGGCACTTTTATTGATAGTACACTAATGAAACTCTAGTCCACTTCGAAGTAATCTCCTCCGGCTGTAATGCACTTGTTGTACCATTCTAACAACTTCTGGAAGGCCCATGGAAGTCCTCTTGTGTGAGAGTGTCAATGACCTTCGTCACAGCCTCTTTCATCTCCTCAATAGACGACAGCCTCTGAGCTTTGGGAATAACCAAAAGTCACAGGGACCAAGGTCTGGACTATATGGAAGGTGAGGAACTGTCTTGATGCCCATCTTGGTCAGTGACAAATATGGAGTTGTGGACAGGTGCACATTACGAAAGTAAGTATTACGAAAATGTAGTTACAAAGCTAGTCGGCTGAGACTATAGAATACGCTGACTGCTTCTCTACAGAAGGGTAAGACCCCCCAACGAGCATATTATATTATTTTTTTTCATTTAGGAAAAAATTTACGTTAAAATAATAATGTCTCTTAAATATCAATGAACTGATTTCGGGTTCTTCACTATTTTTGTTAATACCTTCAAATATATTTACAGTGTATTGTATTATTTCAGTCATGTTCATTTTTAAACGAAGATCTTTTTTTCCAAGGCCATTCGGTAGATCATATGACATCCTTAATTATTCTTTACTGATGCTTAGTACCCCATATTATTAATCAAACTTCGATTGGAATATATATATATATATATATATATATATATATATATATATATATATATATAATAAAAACTGTGTTTTTATTTATTATTGATACATCATACTTAATTTTAATGTTTTCGGTAGGATTTTTAATGAAAATTTTTAATAACATAACTTACAATTATTGCAAGTAAAAACAAATACGTTACTTTATAATTACCGTTCCATTAGCCAAGCGATTAAAGTGTTCGCCAATGACCCGGGAGACCAGGATTCAATCCCAGGTCGAGACATACCAAAAACTAAAAAAATTGGTACTTGATCCCTTCTTTGCTAAACACTCAGCGTTATAAGGTATGGATCAAGGGTAAAATGGAGCAATCAAAGGAAAGGAGTAGCACCCTTCCCTACACCTCGGTGGATTAGTTATTGAAAAGGGGAGCCATCCGGTCACCCTCGATTATAATCGCCAAGAACTATTATAAATAAGTAAGTAAAGTTGGCGACCGAACTGCTGAACTTCGAACTTGTTAACTCCATGTCACACTCCAGTGAATGTGCTACTACGCCACGAGGACTTGCCCTTAGAAAATTTTAACTAACGTTTTAATTCTTATAAGGGTTTGCTCATTTTTTTAAATATCTATTACGAATACGTTGATTTTTTTTTAAAATTGAATTAAGATCAACTTTTAAAATAGAATTACATCATATTTTTTAACCGAATGCTTCTGACAATTATAGAAAGCTAAGTGCTTTCTCTATTTGTTTTTTTTAATTGAAAAGTCTTTCCGATGAAATAGCATAATTAGATAGCATCGCCCTGAAGATGGTTTAAGATCACTAACTATAACATATTTTTCACATAAATAAATGCATACTTTAAATATCGTGTTTTTTTCCATATTTTCACTCTCTCTCACTCTCTCTTTCACACACACACACACACACACACACACACACACACACACACACACACACACACACACTCACACACACACACACACACATATATATATATATATATATATATATATGATATTATAATGTAAATCATTTTACACCATTCTGGACCCCAAAGGCATTCTCCATGTCGTTAACTTCAAATATATTCCTGTCATTATATCACCTGACTAACGATCAATAATTGCGTTCTTCGTTTCAAATCTCAACCTGATTAGCAGTAGCCAGCTGTTTTGATTGCTATACAATTTTACAAGCCATAGATACTTAGCTGCATGGGTTCAGATTTCACTGCAAAAATATTACTTGTTTGTCACCCGGAGAAATGAGGCTGTACCAGACTAAATCGAAAATACTGATTCTGAATATGCGCTCAGAGTTATCCTATCACATCAGATTTTTGAGCAATGTGTATAAGTATATACAAGAGTTATGAACAACTATAGTAATTTGTTAAAAGTAGAATAACTTAAGCTTTAATGTGATAAAAAATGATATGAAAACAACGGGTAATACCCGTGAGATGGTGACTTAAATGAACTGACGGTGACATCATAGGAAGTGAGTTGAAATTCCAGTCGTAAAAAATTAAAACTCCTGGGAAACTTATGAAACCCGATATCCTATTTACCAAACCCTCCACTCGGGAAAGATATGACACAAGGTCGATTTTTTAAGCGGAGTTTAACAGGTTTGAATTCAGAGTTTTCCTTCTCCTAGACTAGTTGCCTCACCAAGGCTGAAGAACCTAGTCTGCCCTACTATTTACCCATAGCTACAGGGAGAATAATTGGATTCATACCTTTCCCAAGAGTATTAGTGCTATGTGAAATGAAATCAATCTCGTCCAGGATTTCCTATGACGATAACCATTACACCATGGGCACTTCCTGTATATGTCTCATTTGTCTGGAGGGTAGAGTGTTCGCCAATGGTCTGGGAGACCGGGGTTTAATCCCAGGTTGGGTCATACCAAAGACTTTAAAAATGGTACCTGATAGGGTTCTCTCTATGGGTCCAAGAGAACTTAACTGTATTTTCGAGAGTTTACCCTTTTTGCATTTAAACTACGTATTTTATTTTGACATTTAAACTGCATACTTATACTAAACTGAATTACTTGAAATAGAACTGTTTTTGACATAGAAACTGTACTCTGAGGCCTAGTAATGTTGGAGCTTTGGGGAATGTGGAGTACCTTTTCATTGCCAACGCTCCCAGGTCCTCTCTGGCCCGGAGTGGTAGCACCTGATAGGGTCCTGTCTATTTGACATTTAAATTGTGTACTTATGCTAAACTGAATTGTTTAGAATAGAACTGTTTATATGCATAAAAATAAATTTGGCATTAAATAACCTACAATGGTTGATATGCCATAAAACCAATCCAAATCCAAATCTTATTTATTTTTTATGTGCTTGTGTATGAGTTTTTCGTAAACTGTCTTATCGAATGCAAATAATTTTTAAACAGATCTATTTGACCCATAGATATGACTCTAATAAGTCCTACCACTCCAGGTCCGTGTAAACATGTGAGTAATGGTGATGAAGATTTACTCCACACTCCTAGGTGTTTCAGAACTTGAGCCTCACCATCAAATTTTCTTAAGAATCACTCACACACACTCACGCACACAACCGGTTTGAAATCAGAGTTTTCTTTTTCCTAGACTAGTTGCCTCACCAAGGCTGAAGAACCTAGTCTGTCCTACTATTTATCCATAGCTGGAGGGAGGATGATTGAATTCATACCTTTCCCAAGGGTATTAGTGCTATGTGAAATGCAATCAGTCTCGTCCAGGATTTGAACTCGTGTTGCCGTGTCCATTTCCTTCGACGATAACCATTGCACCACGGGTACCTCGTTATACCCCACCCCTGCAATAGACTAAAGAGTACCATGGTCGTTCTTCTCCGAGGATGAATTTGGCATTAATATCCCACAAAGGTTGATATGACATTAATCAAAGAAACCAAATTAGAAAGATTTATGAAACTAAATAAGAATGCATATAAAAATATTACTTTCATTTTTTAAAATTCTATTTTGATTAATTTCTACAAAAAATTATATGTAAGATTGCTTTTAATACGTTTGAGAATAAAACATCATCCTCATGTCGTGCTGGTAGCACGGATATCCCTGACCCTCTCTCGCCACTTTTTCCTATCGTTCCTCGCCTCTGGCAGGTCTTCTGGACTACATCCCGTATCCTCACGTAGTTGCTGAATGTATGTACGTGCTGGCCGTCCTGCTTTTGCTCGGCCATGTGTGGGGATCCATAAGAGTACATTACTTATGAGTTCGTCCCTGCTTCTCCAGCAGTGTCCTGCATGTCTGGTTCGTCTAACTTGAATAGTTTTTGAGATAGGAGGCAGGTAGCCGTACAGTTGGAGTTTTGTGGGTCGTTGCCGCCAGGACTTGTTTAAGATTGCTCGCAGCATTCTTGTGTAATTGCCGTCTAGCTTCTTCTCCAGCCGTTTTGTTAGAGTCCATGTAGTGCATTCATATAGCAGTATCGATGGGACCGCTGCCTGGAAGAAACTGCGTTTCATTTTATTAGTTAGGTCTGATTTCCATCCATATTGTGTACTTTCCGGTGGCCACCGAGCATCTGCACCAGGTAGGTGGTATTAAGCTGAACGCTTGGTTCCTTCACCTCAAACAATACCTACCCACCTAAGTTTATCGCATGACGCCTGAGGTGCCCAAAATAGGGAAATTCAAGATATCAATCGTTCTTTGTGACGGTCACGAATGAGTCTCAGTTCATGCAAAGACCCCGCTTTAAAAAAGACCCTGCGTGAAATTTGACGAGATTAGAAGTTTGATAAATACCCCATAAATAACATGGGCAGTTTTGGCAAATCTAACCCAGGGAGATTTAAAAAGAGATATTAATAAATAAGATGGTAATAAAGGTTAAGTAAGTTCTTTTTAATATATATATATATATAGAGAGAGAGACAGACAGACAGAGACAGAGACAGAGTTGCACAAAGTGAAAAGCAAACAGTTTCGTCTAAGATTTGAATTCGCGTCACTGATTTAATTTCCTACAACGATAATTTTTGCACTAAGAGCGCACCCAAGAGAGGATTTAAGGCTTCAAGGCAAATGTTGTATTCGTAAATATTTATATTCGAGGAAAATTCAGATGAAAATGCAAAAGAAGTGTATATATATATATATATATATAGAGAGAGAGAGAGAGTAATAAGAATGTAAGATGCACATTTTGATATAAAATATACTATAAGAATATTACTTATGAGATTGTGACGGCATAGTTTCAGCTGCAGACAGACAGATACAAAATCTCCATAATAAGATTCATCACCAAGGGAAAATTTAGAAAAAGATGCAAAATAAGCGTATAAATATACAATACTTTATATCTGATATTTTAGAGAATGTTCGACCCACGTGCCGGTTGGAATGATATCATAATGAAAATGCAAGATGCCTATTTCATGTTAAGCGCAGTATACCATTCCGCGCCGTTAACATGTTTATTAAATCAGCATCGATTTTAGCAATATATATATATATATATATATATAAAGAAAAAACAAATATATCCAAAGAAGATGACTTGGGAATAAATCTATTTGAGAATTCATAAGAGGATTCTTATAAATCTCCAGGAGTGCTCAATGTATGAAAATCAATTATAAAGTTATAAATTTCATGCTGTGGAAATTCATAAATCAGAATCTATAATGAGGCGTAAGAAAAAAGTGTATTCCAACAGAGACTAGAATACCAGGAACAATTCATAAGCAATAAAGTTACTGAACACTGCAACACTAACAACAACAATAGATAGAGGTAATTATCGACTTAAAGTTGGTGACAATAATAAGATAATTCCGATAGTAAAAAAGTAAACATAAGTAAGATAATCTGGTTTAACCCGCCTTTCTATAAACATTCTAATAACTAATATAGGCAAATACGTCCTTAAATTAAAAGATATTTCAACGAGGAAAACCCACTGAATAAAATTTTTAATTGAAACAAACTAAAGATTAGTTACTCATGCGTTAATAAAATAATTTATTGTCATAAGAATTTAATATAGAAATCGCTAATAGATAACAGATTTATTATTTTGTAATTGTAGAATCAAAGATTGCCCCATGGAAGGAATGAGTAATAGCGAGAAAGTGATCTACCAAGCAACTATTTTTTCTCCATGGAAAATAGGAGGAGCTGGAAATTTAAAATAGAGGATTACAATCATAGACACTCCTTTTCCAACCTTTTACCCAGAATCCAAACAGCCTTATCGAGATGACCCTGGAGTTGAAGAGATAGGGACAAACTCCACAAATTAAGTGGAGATTTATTCCAGAATCTCCAACTCATCGAAGCTTCAAAAGTAGATGTAACCTTTGCTTTGAGAGGATAAAAGCACCATTAGGTATACATTGATTGCAATAACAAAAGTTAGATAGAATGAATGGTATCAGTATTACTATTAATATTATAGGTAATGTAATAATCGTAATAATAAAAAATGGACCAGAGAATAAGAACTTCAACAAATGGAGCAAAGAACAAGAAAACTCATGACGATGCATATGGCCATACGTGACAGTAAGGAGGTCGACAGATTGTATGTGACAAGAAAAGAAGGTGGCGGAGGAGTCGTCAGCATTCAACATAGTATCGATGCATCGATACAACGACTAGAAAAATACATTAAAAAGCTCGGAGGAAGACTGGTTACAGCGATCAGAAAAAATACAAGGTGCATACGATAAGTTTCCCGACTTTTTTCATACAGGCATTAAAAATTGTCGTTGACTCTTGAAAATTCACTATGTTATTGCTATACATCTTATGAGATGACGGGCCATTTTTTTATGATTTCAGGTTAAAATGAACAGCTACAGCAGGAATTAAAATACACCCTACTAAAGCCTGATTGTCACAGCTCGTGAATTTTAAAATGCAATCAGACACTTTAGAAGAACGATATGCAATAAAATTCTGTTTTAAACTTGGAAAAATGTCACAGAAACGTATGGAATGTTTCACACTGCTTTTCGACCATATTGCATGAACCGAGCATCAGTTTCTGAATGGTATAAGAGATTCAAGGAAGGCAGATAATCTGTGAGGGATGATGAGAGGTGTGGGAGGAGTAAGGGAGTCAATACACCAGAGTTGATTGGCCAAAGAGTTAGGGTTAGGGTTACTATGTTGAGGTTTTAAGGGAGTTCAGAAAGAGATTCCTTGGTAAGAGGCCAGCACTCTTCAAATCGGATCAGTGGCATTTTCACCGGGACAGTACACCAGTCCACAACTCCATACTTGTCACTGACTATTTGACCAAGATGGGCATCAAGACAGTTTCTCACCCTCTCTATAGTCCAGACCTTGCTCCCTGTGACTTTTGGTTATTCCCTAAGCTCAGAGGCTGTCGTTATGAGACAATTGAGAAGATGAAAGAGGCTGTGAGGAAGGTCATTGATACACTGACAAAAGAGAACTTCCATGGAGCCTTCCAGAAGTTGGTGGAACGGTACAACATGTGCATTGCAGCCGGAGGAGATTACTTTGAAGGGGACTAGAGTTTCATGTGTGTACTATCTATAAAAGTGCCCATATTGAAAAAGTCTGGAAACTTATCGTATGCACCTCGTACATGCAACACAAACATCAACAGAACAAAACTACCTAGAAAACAAATATTGAAAGAAAAACAACTGTGTGGACATTTCAAACGACAAAAAGGCGATATCTCACTCGAGAAAACTTGGACATGGCTAAGAAAGGGAAACATTGAAACAGAAACTAAATCTCTTCTAATAACAGCACAAAACAACGCCATAAGGACAAACTATGTCAAAGCAAGAATAGACAAGATGCAGCAAAATAGAAGATGTCAACTATGTATTGATGAAGACGAAATGATCAATTACATAATTACCGAATGCAGTAAACTAGCGTAAAGAGAGTATAAAACTAGATACGACTTGATGGGAAAGGTGATCCACTGGGAATTGTGCAAGAAGTTTAAATTTGACCACACGAACAAATGATATATTCACAACCCAGAATCCGTCCTTGAAAATGAGACGCACAAAATTCTTTGGGATTATAAGATACAAACAAATCACCTTATCTTGGCCAGACGACCAGACCTTGTGACAGTAAACAAAAAAGGGAACCTGGCGAATAGTGAACTTTGCCGTTCCAGCTGATCACTGGGTAAAACTGAAGGAAAACGAAAAGAGGGATAAGTACCATGACCTTGCTAGAGAACTGGAAAAACTGTGGAAAATAAAAGTAACGGTGATACCAATTGTGATACTATTTACCAACCCCTCCACTCGGGCAGGATATGACACAAGGTCAGTATTTTTAAGCGGAGTTTAACAGGTTTGAATTCAGAGTTTTTCTTCTCCTAGACTAGTTGCCTAACCAAGGCTGAAGAACCTAGTCTGTCCTACTATTTACCCATAGCTGGAGGGAGAATAATTGGATTCATACCTTCCCCAAGGGTATTAGTGCTATGTGAAATGCAGTCAGTCAGGTCCAGGATTTGAACTCGTGTTGCCGTGTCCATTTCCTACGACGATAACGACTACACCACGGGCACCAATTGTGATAGGCGCGCTCTGTACAATCACCAAAAGAATTTTTATAGGGACTGGAGGACTTGGAAATAAGGGAAAGAGTGGAGACCATCCAAACTACATCATTGTTTAGATCGGCCAGAATACTGAGAAAAGTCCTGGAGACTCGAGGAGACTTGCTGTCATTCAGACTCCAGTGGAAAACCATCAGCTAAGGCTGGTGTGAAGAACTTTAAAATGTGTAGAATAATAAATTAGCAATATTTCTATTAATAGTTACCTATGAACTCATAAGAGATGTACTCTTATGGATCCCCACACATGGCCGCGCAAAAGCAGGACGACCAGCACGAACGTACATTCAGCAGCTATGTGAGGATACAGGTTGTTGTCCTGAAGACCTACCTAGGGCGATGAACGATAGGGAGGAGTGGCGAGAGAGGGTCAGGGATATCCGTGCTGCCAGCACGATATGATGATGATGATGATTAGTAGTAATATAATCATTAATGATTAATAATTATTATAATAAAATTAATGGTTTTAACAGTAATTAGAATGGTAGTATTAAGAAAAAAATATTAAGAAATTAAGTAAAAACTATGAACATTTTTATCTAAATAAGATAAGTTTGATATTAATAATAGTATTTATCTCCATCTTTTTCTTAATAAATGAATAAATAAATAGACTTGTTTTTTTTTAATGAAATAGGTGAACTTATTGACAAGACTTCAGTTGTTAAAGGTTTTGTGAGTCGTGTTGATTTAAAATACATAAGGGTACATGAAACCAAACGATGACATTACATCCAGTTTTAGTCCATCTCTTCTCGTCCTCCATTCTTTATTTATTCATTTAATTTTAAACGAGTAAGATTCTATTAAAAAAAAATATTTTTATAATCTAACTTTTCCCCTGCATTGGGTGATCGCTATCTGAACAGGCTCGTTTCTTTTATGGAGTGACCAGCTGAAATAAATTTATAATAGCCAAATGACGGTTTCTTATGTTTTTTCTTCAATTATATATATATATATATATATATATATATATATATATATATATATATGTGTGTGTGTGTGTGTGGCATTTTCTCTTTTAAACATGTTTGATTAAATAGGACGGACACTTAACTTCTGCCTATTTTATAGGTGATCAGTTAAAGTCTTTGTATGAGTCTTTGACATCTGGATTGAATAAATTAAAAAGTGCCATATTTTCCCCTAATACTGTCGACCCAATTTGGAACCATCATTGAGGGAACGAATAGAATTTTTCATGTAGTAGCCGTGTTTTGAAATGCCTTTGGCACTTTTCCTACCAATTCTTCCTCTTACGTCCGGGTAAAGTTAATCTCTTTCGTATATTCCCCTCTTACTTATGCATCCTTCTACTCTTTATATAAATGCATGCAACTCATGATGAGTTTGTCATTTCACTATTTGTTTCCCGTAGAGATGGCTCCAGTTGGGGCCAAATGTACTTGATGAAAATATAGCGTCTTTCATTTCACCCAGATGTCAAACCACTCATTTGAAGACTTGAACAGATCAATTATGAAATTGGCAAAAGCAGTGTCTCCCTTGTTTAATTAATCATATATGTAAATATATACAGCCCAGCTGGCTGGTGCTCTAAAATATACCGATTGCATCTTAGCAAAGTGGGTAGACCTACTCCGCAAACGAGTGTCCTGGATATGACAATAAACAATCTGATAGTGAGGCTCCGGTGTTGCAGATTTGGAAAAAGTGGAGTACTTCATTGTCATTACTTCCAGGTTTACTTTGACCCGGAGGTGTTGGGCTTGATAGAGTCCAATCTATGGATCAAATAGATCTTTCTAGCATTTAGTTGTGTGCAAACAAATGAAGTATGCGAAATTGAATTGTAAGAAATAAAAATGTTTGATCTTTTAATTGTGTGTCAACAAATGACTGATGTTTCATTGAAATGTTAGAGATATATAGAAATACTTCGAACCATTTAACCGTGTGAGCACAAGTTCATTTAAAAATGTTATCAAAAATGTGTTTACAAATCATATATTTAATACGAATGTATAAACAGGATTTGACAATAGATAACCTACAATGGCTGATATGCCGTAAAAACCAACCAGATTAAAGCAAACCGAATAATTCGTGTTATAAAGCAATATTTAGGAGGTATAATGATTATCGTCACAGGAAATGAACACGACGACACGAGTTCAAATCCTAGACGAGACTGATTGCATTTCACATGCATTTCACATAGGACTAATACCCTTGGGAAAGGTATGAATCCAATTATTCTCCCTCCAGCTATGGGTAAATAGTAGGACAGACTAGGTTCTTCAGCCTTGGTGAGCTAACTAGTCTAGGAAAACTCTGAATCAAACCTGTTAAACTCCGCTTAAAAAATTGACCTTGTGTCATATCCTGCCCTAGCGGAGGGGTTGGTAAATATGATAAAGCAATATTTGAGACCATTAAACTGTGTGTAAAGAAATGAGCCCTGACTCGTTTAAAATGTCGCATACAAACTATTTGTTTAAAATCGTATATATTTAATGTATGTATATATAGGATTCGACATTAAATTACCTACAAGGTTTGATAACTCGTAAAACCAAACCAACCAACCAAGTAAAACAGAATGAGCCAACCCCATCTCGGTGAACTTCCAAACCTCAGAATGCATGTCGCCATGGTGCAGGAGACTCACTTCATTTGCGCAGCGGACGCTCGAGTGCAGGAGACAGAATTCGTCGTTATTTCAACACTCAGTCGTCGCTGTAGCGCTAGAGTCTCTCTGCCAATCAGACGCACCCTTAACGCAGATGTTAACCTTGTCTTTGCAGGTGACAGGGGCCGGTTGGTTATTGCTGATGTTGTTATGAAAAGATTTGCCTTTTGTATAGTTGCAGTTTATGCGCCCAATTACATTGGTAAGAGACGCTCCTTTTTTGGCGGTTAGAGTCGTTCCTGGGCGATTCGAAGCGGATACTTCTAGTGGGTGTCTGGAATGTGATCCTTGATCCCAAGATAGATAATACTGGGAGGGGTGCTAGTGGGTTGGACAGGTGTGAAAGCAGCTTGGTCAACTTCATGGCCCGTTTCGACTTAGTCGACAGGTTTCATCTGGATCACCCAGGGAAGGAGATGTGGACATGGAAAGATAGTTGGCCCTCTGTCCGTATTAGGTCTTACCTGGACAGAGTGTTAGTTCGGCGACGTGATTCCGATTTCGTTTCTCGTCCCACGTTCCACTGGATTGGGCTATCTGACCATACATTCGTTAGGGTCAGTCTGCGCTTAAAAAATTGGCCAAGTCTGGCGGGATACTGGAAGTTCAGCACATCCTTACTGGAGATACAGGACTTCCGGGACCGGCTGGAATCCCTTATTCAGCAGGCGTTAGTGGAGTGGTAGGGTGTTATAGGTGGTGGGGTTCTTTAAAATATAGGATTAGGGACTTCGCCATCAAATACGGCCACAATCTCAGACTAGATGGGGCCAAGAAGTAGAAGACCATAGAAGATAGACTTTCCCGGGAGGTTAAGGGGGAGACGTTCTACTTGTAGATTTAGTTAGGAGGGACCTTGAGCGCGATTCTAGAGTGCGTTACAGGGATTTCGTAGTTAGATCTAGGCTAAAGAGAGTTACTAACGAAGCCGTGAAATATAACTCATACGTTCGTGGGTAGGAAGCGTGAAGGTTTCTTCATTGGTTCATAGAGTCCGTCAAATCCTCAGATGGGCACGGACTCCGGTCTAGCCGTGAGATACGTGAGATCTTCCGGGTGCATTTTCGCGATCGTTTTGCCCGCTTGCCTTATCACGCTTAAGGAGTTTCGCTGGAATCTTGCCGATTTACCCGGCCTTCAGGAGGCAGAAGCGGCTGCTACGAAGGGTTGGTTACAGAGAGTGAAGTTTGTTATGGGTGGAAGCAGGTCAGCCTTAACAAATCGCCGACCCTGGATGAATTACCCTACGATATATACTTGAGGATGTCGGACATGTTTGTGCTTATTCTGACGAATTGGTTCAACCATTAGTTTGCTCAGTGAGTCATCCCAAGCAGCATTACCATAGGAGTTATTATATTACTGAAGAAAGGAGGCAAGCATGTTTGGGAAGAAGTAGATGATTTCAGGTCCATAACTTTGCTTAACAGAGAGTTAAAGATTTTGGCCCGGATCTTGGCGAATCGTTTGCGGATTGTTGTCAAAGATTTGATCAGTCCTAGCAGAACTGAGCTATAGTGAGAAGATCAGTCCAGCTGCGGTTGGGTGCCTGGAGGTGTGGCGTTTCCCTATCTAGACCTTTCCGCTGGAGCGACAAACCCATCTGCATCCTTGATGTGGGATGTGGACCCGACCTCCAAGTGGAGCGAAATTGGTCGAAAGTCCTCGCAAAGGTAAAAGCACCGGTGGGTACTTGGTTTTGAAGGTGGTTGTCTTTAATAGGCAGGGCAGAGGTGTGCGCCCCATATATCTTCCTCTTGATCCTTTACCGGTTGTTCGTACTTCCTTTGCCTGATAACTATCGGCGGGCGCTCTGACAATCCCTCGCAACGTTGCCGTGGCGTGACGGAAAACCGGTTGTTCGCAGACAGGTCTCTGATCAGCGTCCCTACAATGGGGCTTGGGAATCCCCGACCTAGATAGCCATTGGCTCGCTGAAAGTTTGGCTTTCCTGGGTCGATCCTTGACGGAGAAAACAGTGTCGAAGCACAAGGCTCAGGTGGTTTTTCCCAATCTTGCGTTAAACCCTGTGACAGAGCTGCCGTAGGCCAAGGGCTAAGCACAGTTTTTTGCCATGTGTTGTAAGACCCTTCGGTCCAGTCACCTTTCTCGGCCTTGAAAGGAGTTGTATCGGGACCAAGTGGTGGGTGCCGCTTTGGATCCGCTCGTGGAGCGACTTGGCTGGTCACTGAGGGAGATTTGCCCTCAATAGAATTGGGCCTCAGTTCCGAACTTCTTGGACAACTTTTGCTCACTTGGCGGCTTGCTTGGACTGGGCCATCAAAGTGGGTCTGGTAGATATGCCTGATTGCCCTCGTTGTGGCAGAGGGGTGAAAGAAACTGCTTTACACGCCTTCTACTACTGCGAGCGGGTTGGCCCGTTTTGGAGTCACGTCAGAGAGTGGATGACTCGCATCGATCCCAAACAGTTCGTGCTGCTCGAAATTGGTTACGTCGTAGACAATGTTTTGCCAGCGGGGAAGAATGAGAAGAAGGGATTGTACGACGGCGCAAACTTTTCTGATCGTGATCTGATTCTTTTCTTCGGGCTTCTAACAAAGGTAGGTGCATGCAGCAAGCCTGGTTGTAAGAAAGAGAGCAGCACTGGAGTCATTCTTTCCTCCTTTTCCATGCACATGGCAGCGACGGTCTGAGTCTCTAGGGACCTAACCCCGGGTAAGTAGATGTTTCAGTGTCAGCTTTTTTTTCTCTCGTGGTGAGTCATGACACTGTCATCTAGTTTATAGCAACCAAGATCCTTCTTCCTTTTATTTTTCTGCCTAGTCCTATAGTGTTTCCCTGGCCCAACCTTAGGATCTTGGATTCTCAGGAAAATAATTCATATCACTATTCCTGGCCGACGCTTTATTTTGTCGAATTTTAGAATAGTTCCATTCCCTTTTAAGGTGCAGTCCGGCTTGTTTCTGGCCAAACCAGAACACAGTCGGCTGTCCAGTCATAGATGGGGGAATGGGGGGACGACTAAAGGATGTTTCTTTTGTTGCCTCTTTTAAAGTTTTTCTTCCCTTTTCCCCTATTTAATCATTTCAGTGTATATAAATCCTTTCATTCGAAATTTAGGTAAGTTTCATGGAGAGATTGTGGTATTATGGTGATTCTAGCGTGGAAGTTGATAAATGACTGCAATATTATAATGAGTTAATGGATCGATGAAGTTGACTTGCTAGGGCGTCAGCCATCGAAAGACAGCTCGTCTTCCTCACACCCGTTTAATTCTAGGGACCTGTTGGCCCACAGAAATGTATTTTTTCTGTAAATAAAAAAAAAAACTCCTGAGGATGAACCGTGAAATAGTCGAAAGTCTAGTATGGGCTAATTTTTCACCATCTTGACCCAGACATAAGAAAAGTAGCAAAAAGATTCGAAGGTCTTTACTTAAAGATTTTGAAAAATGAACAATCAGTGTTCTTTAACCAAATATACATATACGCACTCATATACACGCACACACATACATGTCCACACACACACACACATACATACATAAGCACACAATCACATACAAACACACCTTGACGAGACTGTGTACATTTCATTTCACGTTTGTACCAAAGGATCATTTCCGAAAAAAAATCAGAAAAAACTCTTCAGAGAAATATAAATTTCAAATGAGAATTGATTCTTTAAAAGTTTTTGTATTGTTCTAAAATTACAATGGTTTGTTCTATTGTTGTAAATAGTATTGTTTTTTTTTCTATTTGCGATAAAAATAATCAAATCAAAAAATAAAATTGATTTAAAAAGTATCTTTAAAATAAAATACCATTTTCTCCGAAAATTCACCACCAAAACTTTTATTTGCTTTAAGCTTTAATTCGTTTGTTGTAAATACATTTTTTTTTGTCAAAAACAAAATACTTATCTAGGATAAATATTTCGATTTTTTCATAAAATAATTCGATTTTACTATCGATTAAGCACTCAATATAACAACTGTCAAAAAAAACAACACTTAATTTACTTCGTAAATTTTATGGGAAGTGTTCAAAAATAGACCCCGCTACATAAAAAAATAAGAAAAGTACTTTCGTAATATCATATATGACCAGTTAAATTTTTCGAGGTGATAGTAGAATAAAATGAAATAATTCTTTTAATGTAAATTTTAGAAAGTCGCCTAATTCTTTTTTATTTTTTTATATTTTATTTCCTTTTGGATTTTTGCTCGTTTTTTAAATAAACTCTAAAGACCATAAACTTAGCGAGTATCCTCGTGGTGTAATGGCTAAAGCTGAATCGTCGTAAGCGAGTTCGAACTCCAGTCGCTCAATTACGTTCACTTTCGGACAAATACCCTTGGGAAAGGTATGAACCCCTCTTCTCCTCCCAGTTATGGGCTATATAGTATCTTATACCCAAAAAGTCTTATAAATATACATTAGTCTTGGACTTTAACTAAGTTAAAACTTAATAGGAAAAGAACCCTCTTTTTTGTTTTGTTTTTTTCTTTACGTACACATGGGAAGCAGCATGATGGACTTAAAGGTATGCGAATAAACGCTCTGATGGCCAAACGCAATACCTAACCTGGTCCTGGACGTATGAGACAAGCGGCTCAAAGCTCAGGATCGTTAATTCGATCAATGAACTATTGCTGCTCATCTATAAGAGTGGCTTCTATAGATGAGAATAAAAACAGCCATCGAAAGATAACCATGACCCACACTCAAACCACATACATAAACCGCATCGCTCTTCGCGCGGGTACAAAAGGGGCGCGTCCTGCTGAGGTTGGATCCCTGGTCTCAGTGTTCGAAAAATCAGCTACAGAGCTCCAACAACAAAAACTACTAAAATGCAAACAAACAATACAAATAGCGACATTTAACGTTAGAAGTTTAAATAGAATAGGGCAACTACCAGAGCTGACTGCATCGGTCCTAGAGATTATATGCATACAAGAACACAGATACATGCACACTGAAGGTATCAAATATAACGATACTGGCAATGGATGGACGCTAGCCCCTCTATCAGCATGGAAAAACTCTGTTAATGCCATTGTAGGAGGAGTAAGAATGCTTATAGGACTAAGAGCATTAAAAACACTTAATAGCATTGAGAGAATACAATCTAGGATAATGACAGTTACGTTTAATGGCAATCCCAGAGCAATAATCGTCCCCTGCTACAGCCCTACGAATGTTAGAGAAGAAATTGAACTAGTCGCCTTCTACGATGAGCTATCCTTTCTAGTGCGTAGCATTCCGAAACATAACGTGCTAGTCATTGGTGGAGACATGAATGCCCAAATCAGGAAAAACAACAAATGCAGCCTACACAGCACGTCATATAGGAATGGACAACATCTAACAGATTTCATGATAGAAGATAGATAAACATGCCTCAATACAAACAATCAAAAAAAGGAAGGTAAAACTATGGACCTACACATACGCCATCGATAGTAAGTCACTACGTCTTTATTAACAAGAAATGGAAAAATAGCGCAATGAATTGCGACGTATACTCCTCTTTCGAGGGTGTGTCCTCCAATCACTGAATAGTCACGGCAAAAATACGACTAAGCCTATTAAAAAACGCGACACGAACACTGACCACCAAACACTATGACTGGATCCTTCTTAACAACAAGAATATTAGAGATAAATATGTATTAGAATTGAGAAACAGATTCGAGACACTACAAGAGAAGACAGAAAAAGGTACCCCAAATGACGAATATGAGAATTTCGTCAATGCGCACCTTGAAGCAGCAACGAAGCGTATTCCAAAAAAAACTATAACTAAATACAGAGTCCCATGAGAAACGTTAGCGGTTAGAGAAAAACGTGCACACATGAAAACTGCCCCCAAAAGCTATAGGAAGAACCTAACAAACACAAATGCCCTAAAACTAAAAGAGACACAATATCAACTAGCAGGCATATATCTAAAAGAACAGACAAAATACATACAAAATGAAATAGATAAGATTAGAGATTCAGTGGAAGATAGGCAATCTAGGATAGCCTGGCAAACAATAAACGAAAAGAGTAGAAGGAAGACCACAGCCAAAGCAAAATTGAAAGCTACAAACCAACAAGAAAGAATAAAATTGTGGAAACAACATTTCGAAAATCTTCTAGGAAACCCACCGAAAGTTACGCATGAACCAATCACCAGAATTATTAGTAAGCAATCGGACATTAAACTAGGACCGTTTACTCAAGAAGAACTCGACTCGGTTCTTGGAAAAATTAAAAAAAGGAAAGCTGCAGGACTTGACGAGATTCCCCCAGAAGTATGGAAGACCAGACAATTCGACGACATACTGCTCCGACACTGCGACGCAGTCTATAATCAAAATCCGATAAACAGACGGGACTTTGGATTAGCCGAGAACTACTGAGGTATAACACTTACATCCATAGAAGCCAAAATTTACAATGCCCTACTACAAAACAGCAAAGAACCCAAAGTCAACAACATCCTTAGGAAAAACAAAATGGCTTCCGAAGAGATAGATCCACAACCTCAAAAATATTGACCATCCGTAGAATCCTAGAAGGCGTACGGGCAAAAAACCTGCAGGCAACATTACTATTTGTCGACTTTATCAAGGCCTTCGATTCCATTCACAGAGGGAAGATAGAACAAATCCTACTAGCATACGGCCGACCAAAAGAAACCGTAGCAGCAATAACGATTCTCTATAGAAACACCAAAGTGAAAGTACGTTCACCGGATGGAGACACAGAATACTTCGACATTGTAGCAGGAGAACAACAAGGGGACACAATAGCCCAATACCTCTTTATCATCTGTCTAGACAACGTGCTTAGAACATCAATTGATAAAATTAGAGAAAACGACTTCGATCTGACAAAGAAAAGAAGCAGAAGGTACCCAAAAAAACAATTACCGACGCCGATGACATAGCGATTCTGGCAAATACACCCAACCAAGCCGAAACACTACTGCATAGTTTGGAACGAGCCGCTAGTCATTGGCTTCCATGTCAATGCACACAAAACTGAATATATGTGCTTTAATCAAACAGGCGACATCTCCACATTAGACGGAACCTCTCTGAAACTGGTACACAAATTCACCTACCTAGGAAGCAGTGTCTCATCAACCGAAAAAGACATCGACACACAGCTAACGAAGGCATGGATAGCTATCGATAAGCTCTCGATCATATGGAAATCAGACCTGACTGACGTGTCGATACTGCTGTATGAATGCACTACTTGAACGCTAACAGAACGGCTAGAGAAGAAGATAGACCACAATTACATAAAAATGTTGCGAGCAATATTGAACAAGTCCTAGCGGCAACACCCCACAAGGCACCAACTATACGGCCACCTACCTCTCATCACGAAAACTATCCAAGCAAGACGAACCAGACATGCAGGACACTGCTTGAGAAGCAGGGACGAGCTCATAAGTGATGTACTCCTATGGACCCCCACATATGGCCGAGCAAAAGCAGGACGACCAACTCGAACATACATATAGCAGCTATGTGATGATACGGGATGTAGCCCTGAAGACCTGCCAGAGGCGATGAACGATAGGGAGAAGTGGCGAGAGAGGGTCAGAGATATCCGTGCTAGTGGCACGACATGATGATGATGATGATGATGATGACTGTTCATCTAGAAGGATAGCTTCGGCATTAAATAACCTGCAAAGGTTGATATGCCTTTAAAAAAAAAAAAAAAAAACAAATCCATAAACTTAACTCTAATGAAATTATTAGCGACTGGATTAACTGGAGTAATTTTCTTTTAGGGTAACAAGTGCTCGGTGAAAAATTTGTTTTGTTTTGTTTCGTTTTATTTTTTTCTTATTTCATTTTATTTTTAATTTTATTTATATATATCTTTTTTTTTTTTTTCGTTTTTGTTTTGTGGAAGTCGATTTTCGGTCAAGTGATGTTAACTGTTAGGATGGCCTCCCATGCTGTTTATTATACAAAATCCTAAAATTCTGATTTTAGATTCGGAATTATTATACTCGATTTTTTTTTCTAAAAGAGTTGATTTCCTTCCACTAAAAAATCTTTGTCCTCCCGTGCTTTTTTAGCAATAAACCTAATGATTTTGACTTACTCGTCTGTTCACAATAAGTCCGAACGATATATTTCACTAAACCCAAAAAATCAGATAAGATTCGTGGGTTACTTGATGCCAAAGCCATCCTTACCGAAGAACTGGATTGATAAAATCTAAATAAGGGGTTGATACTTTTCCCAAAAATGTTAGTTCGAAAATAGACTAGTTGTGCTTGTATTTGTATAGTAAGAAATAGGTTCAATTCGTCAATAACTGTGCCATATTTTTGGGAAATTCCTCGTATTTCTGTGCTTTTCTTATTCGGCTTATAATACTTAATCTTTGATATCAATTTCTTTTTTACTATCAAAATGAATAATATATAAGATGAACCAATACATATCAATTAAGCCTCATTTGAGCAAATTTTACTAGATATAGATTTGTAATCCACCGACTATTCCCAGATTAGCTTCATGAGTTAGCCATAAGGTTTATACACACACACACACACACATATATATATATATATATATATATATATATATACTACCGAGGGTCAAAGATCATGTTCTCATTGCATAAATCATCTTCGGATTTTTAGGTATATGAGCTACGTTTATTTTTCCAGGAACAACCCATGCATTATCACAATATTGAATCTATTCTTCTAAGCACAGAGCATATATCATCTTTAAGGCATATAAAATATCTATTGTTTTAGGAATATAACGTATACCTTCGTGTCACGGGTATGTCACTAAAACTCCATCTAGCAGTAAGGCCCCAATTCTAAAAATTCGATGAATGTGGTGTCACCCTTTCGTTGCCTTAGTTCTCAGGTCCACTGTGATTTGGTCTAGAAGTATCTGTTAGGGTCACTTTAATTGATTATATAGGGCTGTTTGAGATTATGTTTAAAATGATTTTGAATTACATTAATGCATTGGCTTTGAAAGTATTGATATTGCATGAAGTGTTTACCTATATAAAATAATTGTTATTAAAATCCTTGTTGACATTGAATGAGTTCAAATGCCGTGTTGCTCACAGAATCCAGTGTTGGTAATCCAAGTCTGTAGATTTCTATTAGTGTTAAAATTCATCTTGCTTTTTGAATAAGGCTCGTATCAAGCAACATTCATCATTACATCAATATATATGCTCCGTTAACACAGTAGATGATATATATATATATATATATATATATATATATATATATATATATATATATATATATATGTATGTGTGTGTGTGTGTGTGTGTGTGTGTGTGTGTGTGTTGGGTATCACCCACCTTTTTCCACCCAATGAACTCGTCCATCTGCCATATATAGCAGTAGCTACTAATATCAGGGCAGACTAGAAGGTGAAGAGCAGCTTCTTATAGGAATAGTATTAGAGCGTTGGAGACTGGAGATCGCACTAGATCACCTTACTTGCTACCGTAATAACGGAAGCCAATTCTAGCGTTGGACTATATCTTTATTCTGTATTCACTAATCCTATGTTCTTGTCAACTAATAGTCTCTCTATTGTATAAACTTTTTCCTGAGAATATATCTCTATTTCTTCTCATATCGTGGTTTGTCCTTTATTTAATATTACAAGTGTTCTCTAACCAGAACGCAACAATATATATATATATATATATATATATAGCATATATTTTGTCCAAGGTAAATTGTATGTTGAAAAATAATTATTTTAAAGGGGAATTGAGTAATAAAAATAGAAAACAAGCGAAAACATATACTTAGAATATTTGGACTATTGCCTTCATTTTTATTGTTATACTCCCAACGTTTCGTCCGATGTGTCCTTTGGTCTTCTTCAGGTATTTCAAGTTTAACTTGGGAGCCTACACAGCACCTCCAACTGAACCCTTTTTTAATCCAAGGGGAGTGGTTTGTTCTAATTCCGTTAAACAAGGTCGGTTACAAGTGTTAAACTATTGTATGTATCTTGTTGTTGTTTACTCATGGTGCAACAGATATAGTCGTTTGGTTGTAAAGGTGCTTCTATGTGAAATCATCTGGAGGTTCCAGGTTCAATCCCGACTACAGGTAAATGAATTGGAAAAGAAGATTATATATCATATATTGAAATGAGAATGCTCAAGGCACATTTTAATATCTAAAAGATAGGTCTTCCTGACAGAAAGTTCAACTAGAATTTAATTTGAGGAGAGTTGCAGATGATCTTGTTTCTCATTGGCCAAATATTACTGGAAGTACATGCTGTTGTCGAGAAAATTCATAAATAGAAATAACGATTTACATCTTACACTAGATCGACTCATACCCAGACACTATCCTTATTTGGCCGGCTTGGGGTAGGCTGTCTTGTTCAGTAATTTTGAATAGAATAATTAGTGTTAAATAGCAATACTTGTAAACACTTAATTGTGCACGATCCAATGAGTAATATTGAATAGAATTGTAAGTGTTTAATTGCAATAATTGAAACTGTGAAGAAACAAAAAGCAATACAAGCGTGCAAATAAATCAGTTCTAACTCATTTAAAAATAAAATTACCGACAATTTAATCTCTCACATATCATGTATAATCTATTTAAATGTCAGTAAACAAACGACTGATGGTTCAAAGCTATATTTTGTTATATTTCGTTAAATATATCGACATAATTATTTCTCAGCAATAATATGGAAAGAGAAAGAGATTAAAATCAACAAAAAAGATTTGGGAAGCCACTGCTTTGTTTCAACATTTGTAAAACACTCTGTACTTCAAATCATATAACTGGATACAAAATATTTGCATTCAGAATAGTTACTTAAAGCTATTATAGTTTACTGATGATTTTTATCATTAGTTACTTGAAGCCATAAAGTTATCCAAAGAAAGCATTAAACTGTATGCAAATTGTTGTATCAATTGTTACCTCAAATTATAATTGATGATGATGATTATTATTAGTTAGTTAGATGCATACAATTGCTTTTCAATTAACATTTTTTTAATTCCTGAAATTTTCAAAAACTGAAACGTTGATAACGATATTTTGCGATCACTTTAGTAACCGCAAAAATTTTGGCGACCAGAGCTTTTGTAATGCACGAGTTATGTTACAAGAAAAAGACTGACAGTATCTGAATTATATGGTAAGATGGTCGATTCTTTTGGTAAGCAACATACCCAATATTTCTGTTAACTTTGTTTTATACTTGAAAAAGAATTGTATGCTAAAATGTGTCGATGACCCACTAGTAAACACGGAAAATATGGTGAGCCGACTTTGAAGTTGTCTACGACACGCAGACCGTCAAACAAAAAGATATTTGTTGAATTCTAGCGACATTTCCTGGGAATTTGTTCACGACATTTCGTCAATGGAAACTGTTATGCAAATCGAAAAAGCATTTCATGATTTTAACTAAGAATCATGTCGGTTTGAAATTTTAGCTCTGAAATATTATGGGTCTACAGTAGAGGCTCCAGGATTCTATTGAATTTCTTTCCGGATTCCTGGGAATACATTGATTGCTACATGCTGTTTGACAGACTAAAAGAGAAAAAATCATTTTGATATTCTAAGAACCGAGACATTCTAAAGATAAGAAAACCAAGACGAAAAAAAAAAAAAACGCTAACAAAATAACTGAATATCCATTACTAGAGTCATTCGTAAATTTTTACATGCACACATCCATGCACACACTGATAAACGTGCAAACAGACTCACAAACAGACTCACAAACACTCCCATATATATATATATATATATATATATATGTGTGTGTGTGTGTGTGTGTGTGTGTTAATTGATCAGTGATTTTTATTTTTGACATATAGTGTAGCATTCCAATTGATTCCTGAGCCGTTAAACGCGCGGAAAAATGAAACGGTTAAGCAACATGATGGATAACTGTTGATCTCGAGGTCAATCTGAGATTACGGCTTTCACTGGATGGTTTGAGTCAGATGATTAAAAGGGCTGTATAGTAAGGAAGAAGCCAGTTTGTGAGTAAATCCCAACGTGAGAGTCTGAACGCTCCATCATGATCTTACTCATTACTCGTCTCAGCCACATCCTATTGAAAAGTCCCTAATAAATAAAAGTAAAATGTGTACAAATAAGACCAAAGATGGCAACACGAAATGGCCACCAGTGTAACACGAGACGGCACAGGGTGATCGAAAGATGGCTGTGTTGAGGAGATGGAAGCTGCCTGATTTATGAGTCTGCGTTCTGAAGAGCTATGCAATATATATATATATATATATATATATATATATATATATATATATATATATATATATATATATTTATTTATTCTATGCCCATGTTAGTTTAACAATTATGATTTCGAAGTACATACGATATAAAAATCAATCTCCAAGATAATCTTAAACAGGCAAATACATCATACTTAACTGGCATATCCATGTTTTAAGATCCAATATATCAATAAAGTTCACACAACTTTCAAACCAGTAAACAATTTATACTTCGATGCATTATCACTGTTTTAAGCACAAGTGAATTTATAAAATTCTCAATCATTTTGAACAGGCAAACACTTCATACTTAATTACAATATCCGAATTTAAAAAGTCAATGTATTTATAAAGTTTACACTAATTTCAAACTGGAAAACGCAACATATTTCATTGCATTATCAATGTTTTAAGCCCCAGTGAACTTACTTTCGATATCAATGTTTTAAGGGTCATTGTAGTTCACAAAGGTTTTAAACATTATATCAAGCATATTAAATCGATCCATAAATGGGACCCTAACAAAGACAACATGTCTGTGTCAGAGTGGACCTGGGATTAATTTCAAAAAGCAGAGATAGTATTAAAATAAGCGGGGAGTCCCTGTGACGAAGTCGATATTGTGTTGAACTACGAAATCCTAGTAAGCGAGTTCGAAGTTCAGTTTCCTTGTTACGGTCACTTTCGGATTAAAACACTTGGAAAACGTATGGCTTTCTTTATCCCCCCAGCTATGGGTTAAATAGTGTATCTACTATTCTTCAAAGATGTCTTTGAAATTGAATAACCCACAAAAACAAAGTGACATAATAAATTGAGACACTGGCATTTGAAACCCAATCAAAAGTAGGGGAAAAATGGAGTTTCCGTATTGTTAGGGAGGACATTAGATGATGGACGTCGGTTGAGGCTGATTGACGTGGGTGCCGAGGAAGCCCAACATTTGTTGGGCCTCATGGAGCCGTCCTTCTTGGCTCTCACCTACTTCAGCTGGGCTTGGTTTATCACCTAGCGCTTGAGGTGTTTCTTTTTAGGGAAATGCCGACGCGGCCCAATGAATTTTTTAGAACTGAAAGGCGTGTGTGGGCTTCAGTCCGGTGCCTGGTACCCACAATAAAAAGGCCTTGAGCCGTACTCAGATGTACCGAGGGCACCCGAAAAATAACCATTTGTCGAAAGGACTGATTGCTGAGACAGACTTCGGCGAGAGAAAGTCTTCAGTAATTGCTTGGCCGAAACACTCTTGTTTCAAAGCGGTTCTCTTATTGTTTCCTGGCAAGATATTTGTGTTACGGATAGTAAAAATCATTGCGGAAGTGCCTGTGGTGTAATGGTTATCGTCGTAGGAAATGGACACGGCGACACAAGTTCAAATCCTGGACAAGACTGATTGCATTTCTCATAGCACTAATACCCTTGGGAAAGGTATGAATCCAATTATTCTCCCTCCAGCTATGGGTAAATAGTAAGGCAGACTTGGTTCTTCAGCCTTGGTGAGGCGACTAGTCTAGGAGAAGTATAACTCGAAATTCAAACCTGTTAATCTCCGCTTAAAACCTGACCTAGTGTCATATCCTGCCCAAGCGGAGAGGTTGGGTAAATATGGATAGTAACAATCTTTTGCTTGTCTTATTTTTTTATTTATGTGTTATTTCGGTTGAATGAAATACTTAAGTTTTTATTACGTTGTCAGTCAATTATTTCTTTTTATGCACATGTGAGCGTTAAAAACCAAAGCAAACCAAAATAAACTAAGCTTAGTAGATAATGAATATGTCCACTTAGAGACGACGTATGGGTCAAATACACCCGTTAAAAATTATTCGTATTCGATAGTAGTATTTGATATCTGTAAATTATTCATACGAGGAATACTTACTTGAAGGTTTACTAAGGATTAATATTAATTTCTTGAAAACTGTTTGAAAACGAATGACTATTATCAAATAGAAATAGTTACTTGAAAACATATAATTATTACTAATAGGTAGGAATATTTGAAACCATATAACTGTGTAAAGAAATGGCGATCATAAAATAGAAAGAATTGCTTGGAACCAGACAATTATTAATATTAGATAGGAATACTTGAAACCATACAATTGTGTACGAATTATTTTTATCAGATAGAAATACTCGATATAGGATAACTGTGTGCAAAAAAAAAAAAAAAGAGAGAAACAATTATACTAAAAATGAAAATATAAATGTACAATAAACTTGATTTTTTAACCAGTGTGTATAAAATAACCTTAGACGGTTTGACAGGCCGTTAAAAAATCAATCAACGAAATCTACGAAGTAAAACATCGATGAATCTTCTCGGTATTTTGATGAATGATCATTTAGTAAACAGTAAGCAATCTGAGGCCTCTGTGTCAGGCTTAGCAAAACTGTGAAAATGACAGGAATTGACTCGTGTTAACGCGCTTATACCCACCCTACACAAGTCCAGTCGGTTGGGGCAGTAAAATACACCGACTGCATCTCTTATATGACACTAAACTGCATCTGATAATGAGTCTCTTATCCTGGAGCTCTGGGAAATGTTGAGAACTCCTTAATTAGATTACTCCCAAGTTTCCTCTGACCTGGAGTGGTAGGACCTCTTAGGGTCCTATCGATTGGTCAAATAGAGTTGTCTAATCATTTACTATACTTGAAAACATTTAACCGTGTAAAAACAAATATCTATTAAATAAAATTATTACTATTAGGGAGCAATACTTGAAAACATTAATTGTGTGGAAAGGAGTCGATCATGTTGAATTGAATTATTTTTGTTAGATAGCAATACGTAAAACCGTTTAACTGTGTGCAAACAAATGAGCTCTGACACGTTTGAAAATTGTTACCTACAATCTGTTCGTTTATAAGTCATATATGTGTGTGTGTGTGTGTGTGTGTATGTGTGTGTGTATGTATGTGTGTGTGTGTGTGTTTGTGTGTGTGTGTGTGTGTGTGTGTGTAGTTGGGCAGCAGTTTTTCATTTAAGCTGATTAGATTAATTAACAAAAACATATACACCTAGCCGTATATCTTAAAAGCCACTCCTACCCCTAATCCAAATTTCGAAAAATTCTTGTTGAAAACACTACTATAGTAGCACATGAAATTGATAAGCCACTACGACAAATCCTAGAAGCCCTACATATAAAAACAAAAAGCCTATATATAATAGAAATTATTTAAAAGATAGTGTCTTTATTCTTAGATGCCTTTATTTATTTATTTATTTATTTTGCATGAGTAATTAAACGAAATGAAAAACATAGAAAGTTTTTAAAATAATGTATTTTACTTGACAAAATATTCTATTTCCGTTAATAGCGTTTTGTTTTACATTCATTCGAATCTCAGTTTAATTCACCTATATGTTTATGTAATGTTTTTTGCCAAAAAACTTTTTAAAAGTCTTTACATTTGTAAAAATCCATAATGATAGTCTATAAAAGGTCCAAAAGCGCCCGGGACATTAATTTACCAAGTCCAACCTAAAACCAAAACACTTGTCAGGAAATTTGAAAGGATCATAATAAAATTATATAGACAACCCTCGTCTTTATTATTTAATCAAACATATATATATATATATATATATATATATATATATATATACAAAATACTTATATATATACATATATATATATATATATATATATATATATATATATATAAGTATTTTGTAATTTGCTTGAAGCATTGCACAAACCATTTAATTTTATTGTATTGAATTAATTCAGAGGATTATTGCAATGCGAAATAATAACTATTTGTGTCTAATTAATAATTTCAAAGTAAAACTTCATCATATATGACTGATTTTGATCTTTTTAAAAATCTCTGACGATCAACTTTTTATTAAATGAAGTTTTACTTTGAAATTTATTAAACTCAAATAGTTATTATTTCGCATTGCAATAGCTCTCTAAATGAATCCAATACAATATATATATATATATATATATATATATATATATATATATATATATATATATTTACATCTATATCTATATATATATATTTATATATATATATATATATATAATTCAGAAAAAACAATAAACCGGTTACATTAGGATTATAAATTTCCCTCCTGTTACGCGTTTTTGAAAAATTCAAAAACACGAAAAAAATTTAACAGGACTTCGTCAGATACTTTGGATAAAATAAATCAGAAAAGACACAGAAAAGAAGGTGGCAGGGGATAGAAGAGGGGTGAAGAGTTATCTCCTCATTTAGCCCACTTCCGTTTTTTATATTATTGTCGGTTAGTATTATAGTAATTTTTTTTAAATGTCCCATTTCTATCTGGGGTTTTATTATGACATTTGTGATTGTCCCATCCTCTGCGAATGAGCGTGAACTGCACTCAATGTGTGCACCTGCACGTGCACTAAGTCAAATAGTTCTAAGCGTAACCAAACCGAATGATAAGATATAACTAACGAAAAATGATAATATAAAAAAAATCTTCCCGCAATTATATAACATATATATATATATATATATATATATATATATATATATATATATATATGTATTAACCGGATTTCGCATAAAATAACCTACAAGGGTTGATATACCGTAGAACACAACCAACCAATGAACAATACCCACACAGGTATGTTCACATTCACACTAAGAAAAAACAAAGCAAGAATTAACTGGCGTCAAAATTCTAGCTGTTTGTTACAGATATTTTTTCTTTCAAAGATAAAAGCAGTAACTTCATTTCTGCTGTGAGATATTTACATCCGTAAGAAAAATCAAAAGTAGATATATGAATAACCTCATCTATATATATATATATATATATATATATATGACAAGGAAGGTGATAGAGAAGTACCCAGGTTTATTTACCGAGGTAGATCAATCAGATGAAAAAAAAAGCAACAAACATTTTTTTTACAAAATAAATATTCATTTTTAATATAGCTTCCTTCACTGTCAATTCACTCAACCAACTTCAATATTGATCTATACACGTATATCTATATATATGGAGGTGCCCGTGGTGTAGTGGTTATCGTCGTAGAAAATGGACACGACGACACGAGTTCAAATCCTTGACGAGACTGATTGCATTTCACATAGCACTAATACCCTTGGGAAAGGTATGAATCCAATTATTCTCCCTCCAGCTATGGGTAAATAGTAGGGCAGACTTGGTTCTTCAGCCTTGGTGAGGCAACTAGTCTAGGAGAAGGAAAACTCTGAATTCAAACCTGTTAAACTCCGCTAAAAAATTGACCTAGTGTCATATCCTGCCCGAGCGGAGGGGTTGGTAAATATATATCTATATATATGCTTATAAATATACTTATACATGTATCTATCACTCTCTCTCAGTATATATATATATATATCCCTCTCTCTCTTAAATGTGTAACGATGGTGAAATAATGAATAAAGATGTCATTCTACACAACAAATTTAATTTGTCTAAATTTCTTAAATAAGCAACCAAAAAGTTTTGAGCATAACAATCAAGATAAGGATAAGATTCAGAATAGGGCAAATAGCATGTATTATAATAACTTCTTAATGCTATTTACACGACTCACATTATTATTCTCATCTTGCATTGTTCTGTTCATAACATGTCAGTCGCTCTACTTTCTAGATTTTTCCGCTCTTTTTTGTCTTATATATGAATATACCTGCTCTCGTAAAAGACGCAAGCAAAATGACATTCGGTCTAAAGAATCATAACTGAATCATTTTACTGAGAGCTTCTAGTTGGAGTCTACCTGGAAGGTATGAGTTCAGTCCCAGAGCTGGAGATCAGTGAAAAGAAAGGTCACTTTATTTTACACAACAAATTCAATTTATCTAAATTTCTGAAGTAAGAAACAATTATTATTTTTATTCTATTTATCAAATGTGAATATTATCATCTTGGTTGTATTGCTCACAACATTTCAACCACTGTACTCTTCAGTCTTCTTCCACTGTCTTTTGTCTTACCGACTTCGACAAAAGATCTGTTTGAACAAGCACAGAAAATAACATACTGTTTACCGGTCTTAAAAATGATATCTTCATTTTTCTACAGGACAGAAGGTTTGATTGAAAGTTTCCAATTAAGGTCAAAGTTGAAGTTGTTAGTTCTAGTTAAAGTCAATCCCCGAACCCTTGAAAAAAAGGGGACACCAGAAGTGGTAATTTACTAAGCTTTTTGCTTAGATGTGGCACAAGGCCATATGAAAGGGGCACCCAATGAGAGGGGACACCAGAAGTGCAAAGTAACTGAGTATAACTTAACAGATAAATGATATTCAAAGATATAAACAACGAAATGAGAACAGCCTATCTAAGAGGACTGAATGAAGGTTTCGATTCGAATATAACTAATCGATTGAGGGAGTTGCCCGTGGTGTAATGGTTATCGTCGCAGGAAATGGACACGGGGACACGAGTTCAAATCATGGACGAGACTGATCGCATTTCACATAGCACTAATACCCTTGGGAAAGGTATGAATCCAATTATTCTCCCTCCAGCTATGGGTAAATAGTAGGACAGCTAGGTTCTTCAGCCTTGGTGAGGCAACTAGTCTAGGAGAAGGAAAACTCTGAATTCAAACCTGTTAAACTCTGCTTAAAAACTGACCTTGTGTCATATCTTTCCCGAGCGGAGAGGTTGGGTAAATATGATAACTAATCGATTGAGAACAATAATCCAAAATGCGTTTTGTTTGGCCTTACACCAAACTTATAAGCCCTTAGTGTTTGAGTTCAGTCTACAGTTATGAGACCAAATTATAACGGAAAGGGACGCACTGGAAGTGATACGAACGAATACC
Organism: Sepioteuthis lessoniana; assembly: GCA_963585895.1. Lineage (NCBI taxonomy): Eukaryota > Metazoa > Mollusca > Cephalopoda > Myopsida > Loliginidae > Sepioteuthis > Sepioteuthis lessoniana. Next base: position 64,614,199 of record OY757939.1, on the reverse strand, counting down.
TAACACCAAGTGTCAAGGACAATTACAAGACAGACACTTAGACATGTCACTCTACACGATAGAAGAGGCGCGATTAGTGTAATGGTTATCATCGTTAGAAAAGGAATCGGCAACTCTAATTCAAATCCCAAACTGGGCTGTTGTCGTTCACTTACCCACTATTACCCTTGGGAAAGGCGTGAAACTATGTGCGCTTTCCCTTACGATTGATAGATATTTGAGCAGACTAGGTTCTTTTACTTAAGCATTCTGTCAGGGAGAATGAAAACTCTGAACTGTTTTACTAGGCAGAAGCAGTAAGTTAAAGGTTTTAGTTAAAGTCTATCTGGAAAGTGTGAGTTCAATTCCAGGGCCAGGATTTGGCAGAAAGGAAAACGGCGTTATTTTTTAAAAATGTATGATTTTTTACGTGTGCTCATATTCAGATTTTTTTTTTTTTTTTTTTTGCTAAACAATGGTCTCAACTTTGCTGCTACCATCAAACGAATTCCTTACTTAGATCTAATAGCGCCAATCGAGGATGCAACTTAAAAAAATACCCAGGGCAAGAGCTGATGAACTAAGATGGAAAGTGAGACAAGCACTTGAGAAATCGAAGCCTCCGATAGAAAAGTCGGGTATGGCAGACCATATATGGAAGGAAAAAGGATACCATTTGCTCTTATGGGATAAAGTTGAAATAATTGATAGAGATGAACATTGGAGGATTAGATGACTTAAGGAATCAGCACATATGTTGGGCTACAATGGCCTGCTGAGTAGACCAAGTATAGAGTTGAATACAATATGGGAACCGATAATTAAGAAAAAGTGGATTCAATAAAGGACGAACGTGGTGTCTTCAATAAGTTTCCAGTCTTTTTTTTGTACTGGCATTTAAAATTGTCGTACACTCTTGAAAATTCAGTATGTTATTGCTATACATGTTATGAGATGACTGACCAATTTTTATGATTTCAGGTTCAAACGAACAGCTACAGCAACAATTGGAATACACCCTACTAAAGCCTGAGTGTCACAGCTGGTGAATTTCAAAAATGCAATTTGGACTTGAGGACACTCTAGAAGAACGATATGCAATAAAATTGTGTTTTAAACTTGGAAAAAAATGCCACAGAAACCTATGGAATTCTTCAGACTGCTTTTCGACCATCTAGCATGAATCGAGCATCAGTTTTTGAGTGGCATACTTGAAACCACACCAAAGACCATAACCGTAGCCGAAAACTTTGTTTTCATCACTCTGGGCACATCCCTGTTATTCGTGGTAATCCAGATTTGCATTTTGAGGGTGCTCGCAATGGTCCTGTTGTCATAACTTAGATCGGTAGAGAGCATGAGTTGTACAGCGGCGCATCTCTGATCTCTCTCATTGAACATTGTGTCACTTTCAGACATGATAGAAGGCTCTTATCGCTCTTGGGATTTGTACACAACTGGCCAACTAGTAGGTGGTCTGCAACAAAAAATGAAAACCGGTTTTCATTAAACGGAAATGGAATCATGTCGTCTTTTTTAGGGCGACAATTTTATCGTTCCACCCTGTAATCTAAATAATTTGCCCAAAGTTGTATGGTTTTTCAATATTCCAATTTAATTCAAATAATTCCCATATAGCAGCATAGTTTTAAGTAACTAATAATAAGGAATAAACACTGGGTTAATTTCCTTTGTGAGGTACTCTGGATCATTCTTAAAATGGACCAGGAGAGGATCACAAACAAATGGATGAAAGGATTTTTGATGACAATGCACAAAGCTCCAAGCTCCGTAGACAGAGTATATGTGTCAAGAAAAAGAGAAAGAGGACTTTGAGGACTGTGTAGCTACATCAACTCGAATACTCGAGGAATACTCGCAAAAAAGCAAAGAAAGACTACGTACAGCAGCCAGTAACAGAAATGGCAACCCCCCCAACAAACAAACAAACAAATGAAAATCTTTATCATTAAGGGTTTGTCTTCATCTTTATTGTTATTTCCGGCTTTGACAAACACCTGAGGAAGGCCGGAAGACATATCGGCTGAAACACTGTGGAAAATAACAATAAAGATGAAGACAATTGTCCGAAAATCCTTAATGATAAAAATCAACCTGCTTCATCTCAGAAATTTAGACAACAAACGACATTCTGTAAAAAGAAACAGAAATGGGAAGAAAAACAACTGTATGGATATTTAAAGTGACAAATTGGCGAGGTTACATACGAGAAGACGGGGACATGGATAAAGAATGGAAATATCTGGAGAAAAACTGAATCTCTTTTAATAGCAAAACAAAATAATTCCACAAGGACTGATTATATCAAGGCGACGATTAAAATTGCACAACAAAAGGGCCAATATAGTTGATAAGAAGAAAGAGATATGACAGTTAATCATAGATAAGCCAATAAAGCAACCTGCTCCAAAAGGAATTTAAGGCTCGTCTGGGTGTGAAAGATGATCCTCTGAGAATTGTGCAAGGGATTAAAATTTGACCATATTACCAAATGGAACTTGCACAAACCAGAATCTGTCTTAGAAAAAGAGTCACATATTATTCTCTAAGATTTTGAGATACAAACGGTTCACACAATCCTGGCTAGAAAGTCAGTCCTTGTGTTAGTTAACAAGAAAAAAAACTTGTGATCAACAGGATTATGCTGTTTCGGTGGACCACTAAAATGAAAGTAAGTGAAAAGATTAACAAGTAACTGGATCTTGTCAGAGAGCTGATGAAATTCTGGATCATAAGAATGAGAGTGAAACCGATGGTAGCTGGTGCGCTAGGAACAGTTTCTAATCGATTGGAAGTCATTGGAAGGATCGATAGAATATAGACCACAGCATTATTTAAATCGGCAGGAATACTCAGAAGAGTTCTTGAGACCTGATGAAACTTGCTGTCAGTCAGACTTCAGTGAAATTCCACCAAGTGACCCTGTTGGAAAAAAATCTTGATGGGGAAGGTGATCTACTGGAAATTGTGCCAGAAATATAAATTTGACTATACGAACAAGAGGTATATGCACAACTCGGAATCCATCCCAGGGAATGAGACGCACAAAAATTTATGGGATTTTGAGAAGCAAACGAATCACCTAATCTCGGCCAGACGACCACACCTTGAGATAGTCAACAAAAAAAGAAAAAAAAAGAAAAGAAATCTGCCGATGGACCATTGAGTAAAATTAAAAGAAAGTGAAAAACAACTTAAAAAAAACTATGGAATATGAAAGTAACGTTGATAACAATTGTGATTGGTGTGCTTGAAACCTTCCCTGAAGGCTTAATAAAGGGATTAGTAGACTTAGAAATCAGAGGACAGGTAGAGACCACCCAGACTACTGCATTATTAAGATCGGCCAGAATACTGGGAAGAGTCCTGGTGATATTAGGAGACTCTCTGTCATTCAGACTCCAGTGAGAAACTATTAGCTAATGCTAGTGTGAAGAACCCTCAAGAAGTAACAACAACAACAATAATAATAATGATATTTTAAGATGGAAACAGACCTCCTTATCCAGGTCAGAAGACCAGACCTTGTAATAATTCACAAAAACCGAGAACTTACTGTATAGTGGATTTTGCTGTCTCAGAGGGAAAACCAAAGAAAGCAAAAACTGAGACAAGTACTTGGATATTGCTAGAGGACTAAGAAAGCTGTGGAAAATGAAGGTGATGGTGATACCAATTGTAATAGGTGCACTTGGAACAATTCCCAAAGGCTTGGAAAGGGGACTGGAAGAGTTGGAAATCATAGGACGAATCGAGACTATCAAGACTACAAAATTGTTAAGATCGACTAGACCACTGAAAAGAGTCCTGGAGACCAGAGGAGACTTGCTGTCACTCAGATTCGAGTGAAAAACGATCTGCTAATGCTGATGTGAAAGACTAACAAGGAGTGAAATATGATGATAATTATCCTTAATAAAAATTCATAGTTTGAAGCAACTATTTTTTATATAAACAAGTTACATATATAAATAAAATAAAATGGAATTATATTAACAACTTACATATATAGATAAGTTACGTACATTTATATGCCTTTAAGTATCCCAACGTTATAACTTTCCTTGTTGTTTTAACCGGTAGATCTTTTCTGACACTCAAATCGACAACAAAGGATACCAGAACATAAAGCTGCACGTAACATAACGTTTATCATCGTAGTAAATGGAATCGGTGACCCGAGTTAAATTCCTGGATGAGGCTTTTTGCGTTTCACTTTGCGTAATACTCTTGGGAAAGGTATGAATCTATTTTTTTCTTCCCTAGAAATGGGGAAATAGTAGAGCTTACTGAGTATTTTTCTTTGTTTTTTTTTTTTTAAGAAAGATAATTAGCATCAGATAAAAACATAATACAAGTTAAGTCATGTGCGAAGATAAGATATATTGTCCTTTATTGATTTTTTTTCCCGGCTTTTATTTGTGCTGAACAGTGTCAATAAAATGAACCACCATTTATGCGTTTTCTTACACATGTTGAAGAAAATATTTAATCACCGTATCTACTCGTGAAATGAACGACATTTTACGATCGATTTTCACCTTATTAACAAGGCTTTATTGAATTTACGAGATATGTTTTCTAACATGAGGCTTTCTGTCGTTCTTTACACGTAATATACGAAGGTCATTAAATAAATTAGGAAAAATCTATCTATCCATCTATTAACGAGGGTCAACATTTATTAAGGGTATTTTTTTGGAAAAAAATACATTTTTAAGGGTTTTTTTTTTCAGATATAGATTCTTCCTTATTTAGAATTAATTTATTGCAAAAATTATTTAGATCTCAGAAAACTATCAAAAATAGCGGCAAATCCAAAAGATTGCTCCAGGCTTGAACAGAGGTCTGTCCTGAAATCTTCTGTAGCTGAGAAGTGCAAACCATGTGATATTTCCCGAATAGAGTGCTACGTTTACAGAGTAGCATGTTTTAGTAAAAAAAAAATTAATGGAGTGGAAGCTCGGACTCTCCGGTAGAGATAATGCTCTTGGTGCAGCAATCAATATGGAAGGTCATGGTGATAGTCTTGTGAGACATGAAAAGACCCATCAAAATCGAATTCTTTGAAAAAAGATGCAGCAGTAAATAGTGGTTCCTATTTCAAATATATATATATATATATATATATATATATATATATATATATATATATATATATATATATATATATGTGTGTGTGTGTGTGTGTGTTTGTGTGCGTGTGTGTGTGTGTGTGTGGTGGATAAAGGAAATAATTTAATGAATAAAGAGCCGATGTTCAAATATGTATTTTTTTTTCATTTCTTTATATTAAAAGAAAAGTTAGCTGAAAAGCAAAGTATATTTTTTCTTGTTGGCAAAAATAATGTTTGCTAGAGACGTAGTTATTTTTAATAGATATGATTTAGGCTTCGTGTATGAAACATAGCAATGATTGTTAGGTTAAGATAAGCTGGCAAACGTATTCGAGGACGACCAGAAGGCTCCCTTTTGAATAGCTACTACACTGAGATGTAGGGGAGGGCGCTACTCCTTTCCCTGGATTACTCCACTTAACGTACCTTTTATTGCTGAGTGTTAAGCAAGGAGGTGTCAAGTACCATTTTTAAAGTCTTTGGTATGACGCGACTTGGGATGGAACCCAGGAACATATTTTGTGAGTGATAATTCTTTCATGTAAGTATTTCCCTATGTGAGAGAGAAAGTGTGTTTGTACCTTACAGAATATGTAAATAGACTGCTGCTTATAAGGCAGATATAAATCTAAACAATATTCGTTTCATCAAGAAAACTTAAACTAACCTTAAATGAAATGCATTCTTGAGAGAAAAGAACGTAGATTTTCACTCAAAAGAACCAAATCAAAAGATATTTAAGTAAATAATAATTTATTACTTAATATTTGTTGAGGAAGTATAAACAAATCCATTCTTTCTGAAGAAATGTTTATTTCTTCGCTTATTTATACTATTCAGGCAAGCTCATATGCCTACTCATTGATCTAGTGGGTAGAGTGTTCGCCAATGTTCCGGAGACCTGGGTTCAATCCCAGGTCGAGCCATACTATAGACTTTAAAAATGGCACTTGACACCTCCTTGCTTAACACTCAGCAATAAAAGGTACGTGTCAAGGGTAAAGTGGAGTAGCACCCTCCCCTATACCTCGGTGTAGTAGCAATTAAAAAGGAAGTCTTCTGGTCGCCCTCGACTACGGCCGCCAACTTTACTTAGGCAGGCTCAAAATCAGCCCCCAAAAGTTGATAATTTATCTATGAATGTAGTTAGTTAAGAAACTGTATTTTTAATGGTTTTCGAGAGAAAAGGTTTCTAAAATTGTTTTGGGATGTGATCCTTCTAATTTTTCGTAGCAAGTCAAATATTGTCGTCAAGGAAATATCTCGAAATTTAAAAAAAAAAACAACAAACTAGCGTGAATGCACCAATTTTTTAATAAATACAAAAATGCAAATACGAAAATTACAGATTTTCAATGCAGTTTTTGCACAAAAAATTATCTTTGTTTACTATGGAAATCAGTTGAGTTACTATATATATATATATATATATATATATATATATATATATATATGACATTGCTTTCTCAATCTATTCCATTTTTTTTTTTCGTATATACAACACTTTAAAAAATTTTGGGTTTCATTCTTATTAGATTTGATGAATTCGATAGGCGCTTTTAAAAGCAGTTATTTCTTTTGAAAGTAACAAAACTATCAAATATCTTTATGTGCATTCTTGAATATTACATTTCAAATTGAATAAGTAATGCTGCATATCATTTCAAAAGATACCACTCAGACATAATTGTTGTATAGCAGAGAAACACAACAACGCTGATCCTTTTTTTCTTTTCCTTTTATCATCCGAAATAAACGTATGGACAGAGTGAGAGAGAGTAGGAGACAGCTGAGTTTGCACATACACAGGGCAGACGGTGCGATTTTTTCTGCAAAACTTCTCAGTCTTACTGCTTCGTTGTGTCCTGGTCGAAATCTTCCTTGGTTTGTATAATTTTTCGGACGCCCACGCAAATCCTCGTGGTCACACCTCCCGTCTACACCTTCCATGTAGACACGTCCCCTTCTAGTATGCTACCCACGCAATTTACGAGGCACTTCCGCGGGGGAACAACTTGTTTACTTTAGGCAACAAGTCAATTTCCTGTTATACCACACACACTATTTACTCGGCTTGGCAAAAGGATCTTCAAGTCAATATCCAACATAATGATATTTTTTTTCTAATTTAGTTTTATGAACTTGGAATAAACAAATATGCAGTATTCTTGGCTTTGCAGCGTATTAGTGTACCGTTGGGTGTAGACGTGTGTAGCCACGAACATAAAAGAAATAACAACTACTGTAGGAGAGCTTTTGAACGATTTCGAATAATATTTCATAGTGGACTCTCCGGTAAAGAAATAGTACCTGGCATAGTTGTCATTCAAGAAGGTCATGCAGACAGTTTTGTAGGATATGAAAGGACAGATTTCTATTGGTTTTCTTGAAAAAGGTGCTACTGTAAACAGTGTTTTCTATTGCTAACTCCATATTCATGATTTACAATATTTATTGAATGACCATCGGATGATAAAAAGTTTTTGCCGCAAAAACGAGGGATTGTTCATTGTTCGACTATCTAAGGTAGTTTCCATAATGAGGACCTGAATATTTGCAAATGATTATGACTGATAAGTAAACAAATAAAAAGTAGGAAATTTTACCATAGATTTAACATATTTGCTAAAGAGTAAGATACATTTTTACTTAGATTTCATTGCAACAGAGTTTGAGTAAATAGAAATTCAAACAGAACAAATTCTTTGTCTTTTTTTTTTTTACTCTGAAACGGCAATCGACCCAAGAGAAGGAAAAAAAAATTGAATTCTAACCATCTTATTCCCTCACCTTGTTTAGTCGTTCGAGTGCTACTTATGTATTATGTCTTTGGCTGGAAAAGCCTGGCGGAGCTCACCGCCCTTCAGATGTGTATTTTTTCTCCTTGACTGGTGGCCGAGCCTAGGCTACTCTACTATTTACTTGAAGGAAGAATAGTTAGATTCATACATTTCCAAGGGCTACGCGCTTAATTTCAAAAGCAAACAGCCTCGTTCAGGATTTGAACTCGGGCAGCCAGGTTTACTTCCAACAACATTACGCCGAGAGTCGTACTCAGTTTAAAAATAGAACTTGCATTGCTTCCTTCTATAGGCGGCGCGGTTGGATAAATACACACAGCAACCAACAGAAAAAAATTAAAAATAAAAAGAAGGTTTCAATACAGGAAAGTGACTGCAAATAATTTTCCTCCAGAAGCAGGACAACAAGCAAAGGCGCTTCAGAAATTCCTGGTAAATACCAGACGAAATCAGTCAAAATTCATTTAACTCAGCGAGAAGGGTTTTGACAAAGTAGTATCCTTTATAAGATGAATGAGAAAACTCTGTGTAATATATAAACAATAATCTCGTTTGTTTAATTTGGCTGGACATCTAATATATACAAATAGACAGACACTAAAACCCATAACAAAGATGAATTAGTCATCATTTATTCTGATATCTATTTCCTATTTCAAGTCCACTAATTATATTAAAAAAATCTATCTAAATGCTTCTCAAACAATGTTCACTCTGGGACACCGCAGAATCCCCTTACCCTATTTACCAACGCCTCCGCTCGGGCAGGATATGACACAAGGTCAATTTTCATGCGGAGTTTAACAGGTTTGAATTCAGAGTTTTCCTTCTCCCAGACTGGTTGCCTAACCAAGGCTGAAGAACCCAGTCTGCACAACTACTTACCCATAGCTGGAGGGAGAATAATTGGATTCATACCTTTCCCAAGGGTATTAGTGCTATGTGAAATGCGATCAGTCTCGTCCAGGATTTGAACTCGTATCGCCGTTTCCATTTCCTACGACGATAACCATTACACCACGGGAACCTCCTGTGAATGTCAGTATCATTTATTACAAGAGTGACTCAAAGATTGTGTCAAGCCAGGCGGCTGGCGCTGTAAAATACGCAGACTGCATCACTGCCGATGGATAAAACCTCCCTAAAGAGTGTCCTGGAAATGACTCTAATCTGCATCTAATAGTAAAGCTCAAATTCTAGACTTTTGGGGAATATTCGGAGTGATAGTAACTGCTAAGGTCCAAACTTTAAGCCAAATAGAACAGTTTACTAAATGATTATACTTAAAACCATTTAACTGTGTGCAAAGAAATGATTGATATGAAGTAAAAACTATCAATGTTGGATTGCAATACATGAAACCATTTGACTGTTTCCAAATAAGAAAATAGTTATAGTTGAAACCATCTTATTAAGTGCAAACAAATGAGCTCTGGCTCGTTTAAAAATATCACCTACAAACTCTTCATTTGCGAATCATATATATATATATATATATATAAAATTAGTGGACTTGAAATAGGAAAATTCTCACCGACAACACGACAATACTCGAACATCAAAATAATAAACAAAAACTTCAGATTCTCGAAGCACTATATATTAGAAACCTGCAACCAGCACTTAATAGAATTAATTTTCAAACCAGTGCTAACGTACTTAAATGTCTTTAGCTACTGGCACTATTTACAGAATTACATTTAAAAGCAAGCGCCATAATCTCCAACAGCAAAGACGTCCTTACACAGTAGTAATTTGCTAAAACAAAAGTTACATCACTTTTGTAACAGATTCTCCCCTGATGATGGCCCAAAGTCGGGCAGAAAGTACTTGGGATACATACAACTATGGACAATACCTAAATCAGTTCCCCCCGAATACGATAAAAGTAATACGGGAATTCGAACGGATCTAAAAGAGAATATGTAGGCATAAAATGTCTATTATGTTTAATGAAATTTGCATATATATATTTGTATATAAATAAAGTGGCGACCGTAATCGATGGCGACCCAAGGTTCCCTTTTCAATACCTGCTACACTGATGTGTAGTGCAGGGGGCTACTCCTTTCCTTGTATTGATCTACTTTACCCTTGATCCGTACCTTATAATGCTGAGTGTTAAGTAAAGAGATATCAAGTACCATTTTCTGATTCTTTGGTATGACTCGACGTGGGATTAATCCCAGATAATAAGTTGCAAAATCCTATAACCTTTAAGCATAAAATATCCCCTAATGGGTTGATATACCGTTAATCAATCAGATAATCAAGAACTACTCGTTGCATTACTGAGTAAACCAATGATAACCAAAGGCAATTCTTTTTTTTATCTAAAGATAATGGTTTGTCTAAAGGGAGATTGGAAGGGAGTCTTTTACTGTGGGACTCTTCTGGAGAGCATAACGATTAATTCGAACAAGTTCTGCTTCCAAATTAAACCAACTGAAGTTTCATATTAATTCATTCAACATAGAAAACACATCAAAAGGTGATAATGTTATTAACTTATATAAAGAAAGAAGAAATTAGAAACAGAGCAAAACAAAATCAAATTAAAACATTAAAAGTCAATTATTGTACTTTATATGAAATAGGATGTTCAGTAAATTTAATTTTCGAAATAAGAAAAGAATATGTTTTATTTCAAATGAAGCGAACAAATTTTTCGCCCACGCAAAGTGTTTTTTTTTTCTTTAACTTAGAAAAATCAGAAATTAGATCTCCTTTGTATTTTATTGGAGTTTAATTACATGTGGACAACTGAAATGTCGTCAATGAGGGGAAAAATCATTGACGAAGAAAATGTCCAATTAACAAGAAATAAAAAATCAATATCAAAATTGTATGATTATAACTATTTTTCTTTCCATTGCACAGCAAAACATTTTTACTGACTAATTCTTACGATGGTACTCTTTTGATGTTGGCAATTTATATATAATGTCTCGCATTATAACAGGGTAAACACGGCAAAAGAAGGCAAGATCGAAATATTCAAAGAAAACGGAAACGACAGACGGTTTTAGACTAGCAGTGTCAAGATAAGGGGGTGCATTTATTAGAGGATTTATCTAAAATTTGTTTTCAATATTGATTTATTTTGAAGCGTTTTAGATAAAATTAAATCACTCTGAATCCCGCTGAAATGAAACTATAAAGAAGTCGACTGAGAATTTCTTCGACAAAGCACTGCCTAAAAGTATGCTAGCTTATTAAAATTGTCACATTCGCATTTAAATACCATACTCTAAATGTATCAGATATTAAGGGACAGAGAGTCATATAAGATTAAAGTTTGAATACCGATCGCCAGTTAACGAAAATGGCAAACCTCCAGATAGTATAAATAGAGGTACCGTACTTTTAGACTAACTGGCAGCCATACACACAAAAATGGATTCCACTCATAGTGTCACACTCCAGTCGAGTTATTACTCTCACTTCGGAACAATCTCCTTGGGAAGTGTATGAACGTCCGAATCCCCGGCGCCAAAAGCCATGGGTTAATTCAGCTTGTGGGGGTTGTATGTAATTTGGTTATTACAGTAGATGTGCATCTGTACTTTACGGGTATTGCTCTCTATATTGTTTCCTCCACAAATACAACACAAAACTTTACAATCGCGTAAAAGAAATGGAATAGAACGCAACGAACATTAAACAACAAACAATTTAATATGCATATAACAGAATATGAAAGCAAATAAAATACATGGTGTGTAAATGGCCTTTTGGAAAATAAAGTTTGGCAAGAAAAAATGAATTTGTTTAAAGGTCTGTGTATGTTAACGGAGTTCTTAAATAAGTCGTTCTTACTTACATTAGGTTCATAGTGGGTTTTATGATTGTGGCGACAGCGTGTCGCGTTGATGAAGAAAGTTTGTCGGGTTTTTCTTTTAAGTGAGATTCGCGGCCATCTGTAGCTAGGTCATGAACTTTAGTTGAGGAAAGAAAAGAAATTTGCCGGACAAAGTATCGGCTACTGCTTTACTGGCTTAGTGGTTTGTGGTTTAGTCTTAATCAATGACTCCCTAACTCTGTGTTATTTATACCGTAAAAGTGGATCAAAAAATCGTCCAAAAATTTTGGCGCGTAGACATTTATTGACCCATCAGATTTCTATTTTACTGTTTTATTTTCGAGCCTAAATATTTTCTGTTGGTTGACTTCCGATCATATTTTTCTAGAATGTTCTATTCTATGTTTTTAGCTGATTGGTTGAAAAATATAAAAATGTAACTTAAATGCTAATGCAGTTTTGATCCTAAATTTCTAGAATGTTCTTAAGTATGTTTTTATTGCTTATTTTAAGACGAGAAGAAATGTGTATCCTATAAGCTACTGGTCTTCTACTAGAATGCCTTTGACCTTAAATAAACCACAAAAGTTGATATGCCATTAAAGAAAGAAATCCAACCAAATCAAATCTTTGTGGCAGGGAAGATATTTCATCGGATCCCCAATATTAGAACAAGAGAATGAAGCGAGTCAAAAAATAAATGAATAGAAGAAGCTAATGTGATAGAAAAAGAGAAGATAAAAAAGGAACAGGAAGAAAAGTAACGGAAGAGTATAGAATAAACATACAATACGTTAACCGAAGAAAAAAGAAATATATATATATATATATATATATATATATATATATATATCTTACTTTAGACAGTTTTTTTTTTAAATAAAAGACAGGTTTTGAAACCCAAGTTTCTACTTAAAATCTTTTTCATCAGAACTTTGATTATTAAAAATAAGAATGTTATGACAAAAATATGTTTCCGGGAAAAATATTCGGTTAAATTTCCCGCCTTCAAGCAGGAACCTTTATTTCTCGCCACGAAACAAAACTTTTTACTGATTCTGAAAAGTTGGACAAAATATGTTGGTATAATTCAATTTGGTTCTATAGAACTTCCGGTTGTAGGGAAAAATACCACAAAGTGATAACGGGAATGGGAGAAGATGAAGTGCAGAAAATTATTGTAAGAAAGAAAAAGAGAAGTCAAAAAGAAAGTATGATCAATGAAAATGATTTTTTCTCTTTTTTCTTTCTTTCACCTTCCTTACTGTTTTGATGACACATTAGACGATCCATCAACTCGATGGGTTCTCTTTGTCACAGCAACCCATGATTATATTGATATTTCTATTTAGGAAATTAGTAAAGGATTCTTATTAACATTTCATAGTTAACGTTTGTTCATGATGATATTGAATGTAGAATGAGACTTTGATTTACGTATGAACAGTCGGAAGAGAAAAATGAGAAAGGTAAAAGAAGAAGAAGAAGAAGAAGAAGAAGAAGAAGAAGAAGAAGAAGAAGAAGAAGAAGAAACAGCAAATGAGAAAGAAAAGAGACAAAAGTGAAGAAGAGAAGGAAGAAGAAGTTTAACTTCAGGAAGCTTTTCTTGAATATTAGAATCCTTTTGAAACTGATGTTTAAACTTAAAATCTGTTTTCATCAGAACTTCGATTAGGATATGTAAGAATAAAATTCCCCCTTCAAGCAGGAACCTTTGTTCCTTGCCGCGAAACAAAACTTTTTTTTACTGATTCTGAGAACTAGGATATAATATATTGGTTTTATTCAATTTGATTCTATAGAACTTCCGGTTACAGAGAAAAATACCACGAAGTGATTCAAGAATGGCAGAAGATGGAGTGTAGAAAATTATGGTAAGTTAGAAAAAGTGAAGAAATAGTTAAAGAAATATATATATATATATATATATATATATATATATATATATATATATATATATACATATATATATATATATATATATATATCATTAGAAAAACTCAACAAACCGTCATTTGGCAATTATAGATTTATTTCAGCTGGCTACGCAGTAAGAAAAACCAACCTCTTTAGATGATCATCACACAATGGAGGGGAAAAAATTTATCAAAAATTATATAAATATTCTTCAATTTTAAAGATTTAAGCTCATAAGAAAAAGTTTATAATAGAAAAATTGATAATGATGACAACAGTTGGAGGAAATTAATGCTGTCAGAATTACTGTCGATATTATTGTTTATGTAATACCCGTAACAGCAATAATAATAATAACGATGATAATGATCTTTTTAAAGTCGAATATACCAGGATCATTAAATAGGTTTCCAGACTTTTTCTGTACGGGCACTTTTATTGATAGTACACACATGAAACTTTAGTACCCTTCGAAGTAATCTCCTCCAGATGCAATGCACTTGTTGTAGCGTTCCAACAACTTATGGAAGGCCCCATGGAAGTCCTCTTGTGTTAGCGTGTCAATGACCTTCGTCACAGCCTCTTTCATATCCTCAATTGTCTCATAACGATAGCCTCTGAGCCTAGGGAGGCTGAAGAACTGTGTGGAAGCCCATCTTGGTCAAATAGTCTGTGACAAGGATGGAGTTATGGACTGGTGCATTGTCCTGGTGGAAATACCACTGACCCGATTTGAAGAGTGCTGGCCTCTTCCGACTGAATCTCCCTCTGAACTCCCTTAAAACCTCAACATAGTAAACTCTTTGTTTATTCATTCTTTTAAATGAGTAAGAATCAATTGAAAGAATATTCTTATAATTTCTAATAATTTATTTCTCTCCATTGTGTGATGGCTACCTGAAAAGGTTGGTTTCTCTTATGGAGTGGTCAGCAGAAAAAAAAATTATAATAGCTAAATGACCGTTTGCTGAGTTTTTTCCAATTAAATGAATTTTCTCTGTATAAAATTTATATATTAATTACCATACATTGAACTCTCCTGGAGATTTTTAAGAATCCTCTTATATATTATCAAATAGAATAATTGACAACTAATCTTCTTTGGAAATTATCTATCTATCTATCTATCTATACACACACACACACACACACACATACACACATATATATATATAAGTAAAGTTGGTGACCGTAGTCGATGGCGACCAGAACATTCATTTTCAATAGCTACAACACCTCAGTGTAGGGGAGGGTCCAACTCCTTTCCCCACTTGCTCCATTTTACCCTTGATACGTGTATAATAATACTAAGTGATAAGCAAGGCAGCATCAAGTACCATTTTTTTGAGTCTTTGGTATAACTCAACCTGGTTGTGAATCTCGGATATATATAAATATAAGAATCATTTAACTAGTTTCTCTCTTTCTTTAACTTCGATTGATTGATTGATTAATTAATTAAGTCTAACGCCATGTCAACCCGTATGGGTTCATTTCATGCTCAGAGGTTAGAGAATTGCATACCTTGTACGTTTGTATGTACATTTTTGTGTGGATTCTTAAATTTTTTGCACATGGTTAAATGATATCAAGTAGATCTATTTAACTCCTATAATTTGCAAAGAGATTTACTTGACCTATACGTAGGATGCTTTCTGGTAAACTGAGTAAGAGGGAACCTGTGAACAATAGCAAAGATGGGTAATTCTTGGAAAATGGCCTGGAAGATTTGGAATCAGAGGATGAATCGAGACCATTATTCAGATCGGCCAGAATAGCGAGAAAAATACGGAAGAACTGAAGAGACTTGCGGTCGTTCAGACTCTGGTAAAAGACCATCAGCTAACGATGATGTGAGAAACTCGCAACAAGGTAAGTAATAAAAGTAAATTTGGCAACCTTAGTTGAAGGTGACCTGAATGCTCTCTTTCCAATAGCTACTACACCGAAGTGTTGGGGAGGCGCTACTCCATTCTCAGGATTGCTCCACTTTACCTTTGATCCTTACATTATAATGCCGTGTGTTAAGCAAGGTGGCAGCAAGTACCATTTTTGAGTTTTTTGGTATGACTTGATCTGGGACTGAACCCCGGTCTCCTGGACCTTTGGCGAACACTCTAATCAGTTATAATAATGATGATAATTGGAAAGTAAAAAGAGTAAAGTAAGTAAAGTTGGCGACCATAGTCGAGGGTGACCCGAAGGTTCCCTTTTCGATAGCTACTACACCAAGGCGTAGGGAAGGGAGCTACTCCTTTCCCTGGATTGCTCCACTTTACCCTTGATACGTACATTATAATGCTGACTGTTAAGCAAGGAGGCATCAAGTACCATTTTTTGAGTCTTTGGTATGACTCGACCTGGGATTGAACCCAGGTCTCCCGGGCCATTGGCGAACACTCTAACCGCTAGGCCAATGTCCGGTTATATAAGAAAGTCCGGTTATAATAGGAAAGTAATAATAGAATGATAATAAAATGATTATTAATAATAAAAAGGAATATGAAGGGTCACACGATCCTGGAGATTAAACAGTCTAAAAATGTACAAGATATCAGAAAAACCCATTAAATTTATCGCGGAAGTTAGGATAAACAGAAAAGTGGAATTGGCAGCTGGAGAAACTGGTGAGGTGAAAATTTCAAAGTAGCATCTTCCAGGTGGATGCACTTTTACCATTACTATTTGTAATAGCAATGATGCCACTCAGTCATATTCTTAGAAAATACACTGGAGGCTACAAATTTGCTAAATAACAAGAAATAAACAATCACCTATGTACACGGACTACATCAACCTGTTATCAAATAAAAGGAATTGGAGTCTCTGATACAAACGATAAGAATATATAACTAGGAGGTAGGAACAGAATTTGGCATAGAAAAATGGGCTATGCTCTTAATAAAAAGTAAAAAAAAAAAGAAGATAAATGAAGGAAGGAATCGAACTACCAAATCAAGAATTAATCAGAATTCTTAAAGAAAAGGAAAATTACCAGAAATTGGAAACGAACTCCATCAAACAAGCGAAGATGAAAGAAAAAAAATAAGAAAAGAGTACTTCAGATGAACGTAAAACTTATGGAAACCAAGCTCTGCAGCCGAAATCTCATCAAAGTGGTAAACACCTCGTTAATCGTCGGGGTGGGGTGTCCTCGTGGTGTTATGGTTAAAACGATGGGCTACGGAATCGTTCTACGTGAGTTCGTACTCCAGTCGCGCTATTACGTTCACTTTCGGGCAAATACCCTTGGGAAAGGTAAGAACCCCCTTATCCTCCCAGCTATGGGTTAAATAGTACCACTACTGTTCTAGGAAAATGGCTTTGGCATTAAATAACCTACATTGATATGCTATTAAAAAAAGAAACCAAACCAAACCAAACCAATCGTCAATCCTCCTTGAAACATACTCGGGATCAATTCTTTAAAAGGACAACATAGGAACTCGGACAAATGGAATGAAGGACAAGAAAGTTGATGACGATACTGGAATTCTAATATCTGAGAGATGACATAAACAGAGTGTAAATGTCAAGAAAACAAAGGGAACTTGCCAGCATTGAAGATGAATCGTATGGATTAATTCAGGGACTAGAAGAATACATTAAAAAGAGCAAAAACTACTTTGAGCGGCACTGAAAATATAAGGACAAACAGAACAACAATAACTAGGAAACAAAAATCGGAAGAAAAAGAACTGTATGGCTATTTCAAGCGACAAGCTGACAAAATCTTCGACGAGAAAATCTGAATATGGCTACGGAAAAGGAAACCCTAAGAGAGAAACTGAATCTTTTCAAACAGCAGCTCAAAACGACGCTATAAGAATGAATTATGTTAAAGTAAAAATACATGAGACTCAACAGAGTAACAAGTGAAGGTTAAGTGGTGAGACGAAACGATAATTCACATAATATGCGAATGTAGCAAAATGGCGCAAAGATATGACTGGGTGTGAAAGATAATTCTCTGGGAATTGTGCAAGAAACTGAAATTCGACCATACTAACAAATGGAGCATGGTCAACCCAGAATCCGTCCAGAAGAATGAGACGCACAGAATTCTCTAAGATTTTCAGACAAATCACTTAATCCCGGCCAAAAAACCAGACCTAATGATAATTTGCAAAAATGATAAAATAAAAAAGAGAATCTGCTGAATAGTGTAATTTGCCGTTCTGGCGAATAATGGAGCGAAAATCGAAAAAAACGGAAAGAGAGACAAGTACCTGGATCTTGCCAGAGAACTAAAAATGTCATAGAACATGCCAATGTGGATGATACCAGTTATAATTGGCACTTGGAACGGTACTCAAAAGCTTGGAAAGTAGACTGGAAGAGTTAGAAAATGGAGGACGAGCCGAGACCATCCAAACTATAACATTGTTGAGAACAGCAAGAATACTGAGAAGAGTTCTGAAGACTTGAGGACATTTCTATCTCAGACACCAATAAAGTACCATCAGTTAAGGCTGGGCTGAAAAACTCAGAAGGAATAATAATAATAATAATAATAATTCTTCAAAAACAAAAAAAAAAGGTAATGTAAATGTATTCTTTATACTCTTTTTATGTCTCTGATTAAATTATCGAAGTACATTGCCTATGATCGTATTTTCTGTTTGACTTATAGATAATATTTGTGCCTGAGTAGAAATAATGTAGAAATTATGACTAGTGGCCAAAAATAGAAGCAATAATGGCTCGAGGATGTTGTGGGAGGAATTGGTTGGAAAGTGAAGAATTAAATAAAGTAGATGGGATAGCCTTCATAGTCAAATGAAGAACTCTTTCAATCAAAATCGCATAAGTGCAACAGGGTGACCCAAATTATAAAATTCCTAAAAACAGAGGGAAACTCACAATGAATGTATGACAGTTAATAATCCAGAATTTAAAGAACACAATATCAGCAATACGGTAAAATCAAAAAGATAACAATAGACTTTAGATTAATATATATATATATATATATATATATATATATATATATATATATATATATATACGAGGGAAGAGGTTTTTTTAATCTTTTGTTGCCAGATTAAGAGTTTTCTTGATAGCCAACATGAAGGAAAAAACCAGTATCCTGTGAATTTTTGATGTTTTTGTTTCTGCTACATGAACGATGAACTAAGCAATAACACAAATCCGAGACTTCGACGCAGAGAATGGTCACGGGAAGACGACAAACTTGAACTTTATTTGAGAAGCAACCTTACACAGAGAGTATAGAAAAGAAATGGCGGAAATCTGGGAAGAATGCACAAGATTTAAGACAACAAGCCAAAGACTTGCTGACCAAGCTAAAACAATATCAAGAAAAGGTTTACTTTCAGACCTTGAAATATTAGAAATACAACAACAAATAAACAGGCAATCAAGTCGACAAGACCCAAATACAATTATCGTGACTCTAAATACTGAAAAATATGAACCTTCAAGCCGAATTGAAGCGCAAAGTATTAGTAATCTGAACACCAAACACCACAGAACAAACACTAACTCAAGAAAAAATTGAATTTAGAGATTATAAAGAGAATTATGTCTGAAAAGAAGACAACATTACCAACAAACACTGGAAAACAGCCAAGGCAGAAATTGAAAAAAATAAACGAACTATCAACACGTATCTCAACAAACAATTTCATGGAATTAAACGAACTATCTATGCAGAAGCGAAATGTGACGGTGTACAAATTGGTGTTCCCTTAAAGAACACAAATAGGAACTCAAAACCTGGATGAGAAAGTAGACTAGAAACATAGATAAGAAATAAATGACCACAGCCAAAAATGATAAGACAGGAAAAACACTGTACTATTTTGGGACGAAAAGCAGTACAACAAGTAAAACAAACAATACAACACGAGGAAGCAAATGAAAAGGTTCAGGCGAAAGAAGGAAGACAAGATCAAACAATCTAGACAAAACAGGACTTTATGAAACAACGAAAAAAATCCCACCAGTCTAGGGGAAGAATGCACGAAGACATACGAACAACCGGATGACAAAGAAAGTAAACAAATCTAGAGGAAAATATTGGGACGAAGAGAACATAACAGAAAAGCCGAATGAATAAACAACATGGAAAAAGAATTAGAAGGACTCAAAGAAGATTGTGAGGCGAAAATACACATCGATTCAATCAGGGCAACACTAGAAAATACCAAATTGGAAAATGTTACGCCATGATGGTATACATGAACACTGATTTTAAAGTTCATTTCTATCCACAAGAGACTGGCTATCGAAATAAATAGATGCTTTGAAGAAACAGATACACCCAAATGGATGATTACAGAACAGACCACTCTGATCCAAAAGGACCCCTAAAAAGGAACCACCCCAAACAACTATACACCCAAAACGTGCTTATCGATGCTGTAGCAAATACGAACGCACAAATCAGGGAGGAGATTTACTATTCGTTAATAAGCGGCGGACTGTTCTCCTAAGAACAGAAAGGATGCTGCAAGGGAACAAGAAAAGGAGATCTACTATACATTGATCAACACATCCTCAACGACAGAAAAACGAGACGAAAAAATGTTGGTATGACGTAAATTGACTATAAAAAGGCATATGATATGGTTCCGCAGAGCTGGATTATAATCTCTCCAAATGTACAAGATATCCGACGAAGTCATAAAGTTTATCAAGGAAACCATTAAAAACTGAAGGGTTGAACTGACAGCTGGAAGAAAAAGTTTAGTTGAGGTGAAAATCCAGTAAGGTATTTTTCAGGGAGAAGCGTTATCATCCACATTACTATTTGCATTTGTGATGTTGCCACTTAATTGCATCCTAAGGAAATACATAGGCGAATATTAACTTCATAAAACGCAAGAAATCAACCGCTTAATGTACATGAACAACAGCAAACTGTTTGCTGAAAATAAAGAAGAATTATAAACCCTAATACAGGCGTTGAGGATATACACTGACGATGGAATTAAGGCTAGAAAAATGTGCCATTCACATAAAGAAAGGTGTAAAACGGCGAATGAGAAAAGGAACAGAACTACCAAATCAATATAAAAATCAGAACGCTCAGGGAAAAGGAAACTTGGGAATATTGGAAGCAGATACCACAAAACAAATGGAAATGAAGGAAAAATTAAAAGAGAATTCCTCAAGAGAACGAGAAAATAACTCGAAAGCAAACTACATAGAAGAAATTTCATCAAAGAGATAAATACCTAGGCTGTTCTCCTCGTAAGATACTCGGGACTATTCTTAAAATAGACGAGGAAAGAATTTTAACAAATGGACCTGAAAACAAGAAAACGCAGTGATGGTATAGACGAACTAGATGTGTCAAGAAAAGAAGGAGGAAGAGGACTTGCCAACATTGAAAATAGCGTCGATATCGATAAGACGACTCGAAGACTACATGAAAAAGAGCAACAAAAGACTGATCCGAGCGACCAGACACAACACAAACAACACCAGGATCATCAGAACAGTAATAACAAGAAAACAAAAAGTAGAAAGAAAAAGCAATTTTAAGGACATTTCAAGCAGCAGACAAGCGAAATCTCAGACGAGAAAACTTGACATGGTTAACAAAGGGAAACCTTAAGAGAGAAATAACTGCATCTCAAAACAATACCACTCGGACCATCCATGTTAATGCAAGAAGAGACAAGACACAACTCAAGAATAAATGTGTTATGTGGTGATAGAGACAAAATGATCAATCGTATAATAAGCGAATGCATTGGGAGGTGCCCGTGGTGTAATAGTTATCGTCGTAGAAAATGGATACGGCAACACGAGTTCAAATCCTGGACGAGGCTGATTGCATATCTCATAGCACTAATACCCTTTGGAAAGGTATGAATCCAATTATTCTCCCTCCAGCTATGGGGAAATAGTAGGACAGACTGAGTTCTTCAGTCTTGGTGAGGCAACTAGTTTAAGAGAAGGAAAACTCTGAATTGAAACCTGTTAAACTCCGCTTAAAAATTGACCTTGTGCGGAAGGGTTGGTAAATATGAATAAGCGAATGCAGTAAATTATTGCAAAAAGAGTACAAGACAAGACATGACTGGATGGGGAAGTTAATCCACTGGGAGTTGTAAAAGAAATTGAAATCTGACCATATGAACAAGTGTTATATTCACGACTTAGAATCTGGGATTTTGAAATACAAACAGGTCATCTAATATCGGCCAGACGACCAGACCAAGAGATAGTCAGCGAAAAAAGAGAACCTGTCGAATAGTGGACTTTGCCGTCCCTGCAGACCACAAATGAAAATAAAAGAAAGTGAAAAGAGAAATAATTACCGAGGCCTTGCTAGTGAACTGAAAAAACTAAGGAACACTAAGGTGAAAGTGATACCAGATGTGATTGGTGCACTTTGAACAATCAGCAAAGGATTGATAAAGGGACTGAAATATTTGGAATTAAGAGTTCTATTTAACCCATAGATAGGGCCCTATCAGGTGCTACCACTCCGGGCCAGAGTGGACTTGGGAGCGATGGTAATGAAGGGGTACTCCGCATTCCCCAAAACTCCAGCACTGCTGGAACCTCACCATCAGATGGTTTAGTGTCATATACCAGGACACTCGTTAGGCGGGGGGTCTTATCCCTCTATAGAGATGCAGTCAGTGTATATCTACAGCCCCAGCTGACTGGGCAAGAAGGCGATACATATATAAAATTAAAGGAAAACGTGAACCATCTGATGTATATGAATGATATTAAGATATTTTGAAAGAATGAAAAACAACTAGAGAACCCAAATAGAAACTACTGGAATGTACATTATAAAGTAATACTGTAATGGAGTCCTGAAAACAATCCCAAAAACCTGGAAAAGAGGCTGGGGAATCTATGATTTGGAGATGGAGGTGAAATCAGCATTTGTAATAAGAAGAATCCTCGGTGAATTGATTAGACTTGTCATTCAAACTTCCGTGAAAACCTCGCAACGAGTAAAATAATAACCACAACAATAACAACAAAGATAAAATGACGTTGGTTGATCTACATTTTATATTTTCCAATTCAAAATATTTAAAATAAACGCGTTAATAATTGAAGTAAAATATCGACGAGAAACTGAATTATCAAAATATACAATTTTCAAGGATCCAAATAATATTTTGTTTAGATTACAAGAAATAGAATAACATTAAATGTTTAGCATTTAAAATATCTCAGCGAATTTTCAAACAAAATAACAATTTTCTAAAACAGATAAATTCTAAAGGATTAATTGCTGAACAATAAAAAAATTAAGAAAAAATAAGAAAATATCTATGATTTTTAACATTGGGTTATTCTGTAATATTTTCCTCGGTATGGTTTGGAAAAAAAAACCTTTATTTTGAATAGGGACCGACTGTTTTAAAGAAAATTGTTTTACATCTAATCTTAATTTATTTACTGCTAAATTAAAAACCTAAGCGGACAATTAAGTATGCTAATTCGATAATTTTTACCCGGGGGTGGGTAGCAATATTACTGTGATTGAACCTAGTTTTGATCTGTTGAATATGGGATTAAAAACAGAATTGTGTATTGTATTAACAATACACAATTAGTTTTATCGATTACTAAACTAAATAAAAGATCAAACAAAAATGTTTATATAAAATGAATAAACTTACTTGAAATTAAAAAAGAAATTTAAAAAAACCGAAACAAACAGATAACATTATCGGCTTTTTATTTTCTATTAAGATATTTTTTTCTTTTTTGTAATTTCTTTGAATGTAGGAGTACCTTATGATGTGTTTTTGCTTGCAAAAAACATAAATCACAACCCTAATGCAATTTCTGAAGAAGACTCCCCATAGCGTTGTGGCAAACGTTCTGTACCGTGACATCGTAGTAATCGAGTTCAAACTCCACTCACGCTTAAATTTTTGACTAATAAACTTAGGAAATCCCTTTATACTGCAAACAATAGGTTAAACTGCACCACAACAGTTCTGATGGGTGTGATATTAAATAACCCATGAAGCTTGATATGCCATTAAACAAAAAGATTAAAAAAGGGAAAACTGTGGTTAAAGTCCTGGACTGTGGCCTCAGAGTAAGCGAGTTCAAACTCCACTCAAACAATAACGTTCTCTTCCGAACTAAAACTTAAAAACGCATGAACCAACTTGCACCTCTAGCTAAGGGTTAAATGGTATCACTAATATTCTTTTACAAGGATGGTTCTGGCATAGAATAACTCAGGAAGGTTGATATTCCATCAAACAAAGAAACCAAACCAAACCCAAGAAATCAAACGAAACCTATCTATCTATCTATCTATCTATGACATTAAACAAAGAAATCAAAACAAACTATAATCTGAAAAAAAAAGAGACAATTCTTTTTATTGGTGTCAATGGAACCACACGCTTTTTAGGCATTCCGACACTTACATTATAAAAAAGCCAACAGCAAGAAAGATGTAATTTGCTTTCTCAAAGTATAGAGGGACGCAAAAGTTACTTAACATTAAAATTTAAAAAAAATAAAGCACTGAGAATTTGACAAAATAGATCGTTTGAGGAATAATACACTCCACAATTAGCTCTATGTAAATTCTCAGTGTTAGAATAAACTTGATTAAAAAATGTTCTTTTCATCTTTTTTTCTTTGTCAGAAGTTGTTTAATTTTTTTAATGGTGACTTTTCAACAAAACCAGAGATTTTTTTTCTTGTCAACAGATGAAGATTAAATATCACTCTGTATTTATTTTGTGTGACTTTCTTTTTCAGAAAAAGAAATAAGTTTCGAATGTGTGTGTAAAAGATCACAACACGTTTTCTTTTTTTAACATATATGTTTTCTTTGAATTTTTTCCTGGGACTTCCCCAAACCTCCCCAACCGTTTTTGTCGTTGATATATTTAAGCATTCTATATTCTACGAGAATTTATTTGGCAAGGAATAGGTGTGTATACCGTAAACCCCGTTGGTAAATTGATTAAAAAGGATACGTGGATCAAAGTATCGTTTATAAATTATTTTCCTGCTCATTACTATTGTAAAAATCTTTTTCCAAATGCATTTCTATAGCTAAATCAATTTTCAATGTATTTTTATAATAAAGATAATTTCTCAGGAAATTTTTGTGGTAAAAATAATTTTCATAAATAAAATTTATTTTCCAATAATGTTTTATTGTAAAAATCAATTGTCCGAGCATTTTTATACTAAAAATCGTTTTCCAGTACATTTCTTTAGCAAACATTATTTTCTGGTATATTTTTATTTTAAAATCGTTTTCCAGTAGAATATCTAGAGGAAAAATATTCTCTTGTATATTTCTATTGTAAAATTTAATTTTCTTGTACATTTCTGTAATAAGATACTTTTCAACTGAATTACTATAATTAAGATAATTATCAAATACATTTCAATTGGAAAATAATTTTTCTGTGCATTTCGATAGTAAAACTCTTTTTGCAGTAAATTTCTATTGTCAAAATTAATTTCTTTGTTTAATAGCATATCAAACTTTGCAGGTTATTTAATGTCAAACTCATTCTCCTAGAGGAACAGTAGTGGTACTATTTAACCCATAGCTGGGAGGATAAGGGGGTTCGTACATTTCCCAAGGGTATTTGTCCGAAAGTGAACGTAATAGCGCGACTGGAGTACGAACTCGCGTACTACGATTCCGCAGTCCTTCGCTTTAACCATTACACCACGAGAACATCCCTTGTCAAAATTATTATCCGATTAATTTCAATAGTAATCATTAATATTTTCTTTTTACTGGAACAGGATTTTTAGATCAAATTTGTGTTCCAAAGTGTTAATGTGGAGTACAATTACATTAAGGGTATTGTATCTCATCTGTGGGGCTAACTTGTTAGACTGTGACATCGTAGTGAGCGAGTTCAAACCCTGACTACGCTATTAAGTTAACTTTCAGAATAATAATCTTGAGAAAGGTAGGAAACGCCTAATCCCCTATATATGCGTTAAATAGTACCACTATTGCTCTATTATAATGATGACTTTGGCTGTGAATAATACATGAAGGTTGATATGCCATTAAGCGAGAAAACCGAAATAGAGAAAGAGACCAGCTATGGTTTAAATAGTACAACTACTGTCCTTCAACAAGGATGGCTTTAGGATTAAATAACCCACAAAAGTTAATATGCCATAAAACAAAGAAACCAAATCGAACCAAATTTCTTTCGCATGTCTTTTTAGAAAAATAAATGAAAATTCTCATCATCATCATCATGTTGCGCCATCAGCACGAATATCCCTGACTCTCTCTCGCCACCCTTCTCTATCGTCCATTGCTTCCGGCAAGTATTCGGGGCTACATCCTGTATCGACACAGAGCTGCTGTATGTAGGTTCGAGCAGGTCGTCCAGCCTTTGCTCGGCCGTGTGAAGGGGTCCACAGGAGTACATCACTTATGAGCTCATCCCTACTCCTCCAGCAGAGTCCCGAATGTCTGGTTCGTCCAATTTCGATAGTTTTCGTGATGGGTGGTAGGTAGCCGTACAGCTGCTGCTAGGTGGGGTGCTGCCTCCAGGGATTGTTCAATATTGCTCGAAGCATTCTTGTGTAGTTGCAGTCAAGCTTTTTCTCTATACGTTTAGTTAGCATCCATGTTGTGCATCCACATAGCAGTATCGACACGACTGCTGCTTGGAAGAAACTGAGTTTTATTTTTTCGGTCAGGTCTGACTTCTATATGACCGATAGCCTATCGATATCTTTGCCTTTGCTAGTCGCATGTTGATGTCTGTTTCGGTTGATGAAACACTGCTGCCTAGGTAAGTGAACTTGTCAACTAGTTTCAGAGAACTACCGTTTAGTGAGGAGATGTCGCCTGTTTGATTAAAGTGCATATATCCCGTCTCTTCTGCATTGACATGGAGGCCAATGCCTGCAGCGGCTCGTTCCAGACTATGTAGCAGGGTTTCGGCTTTGGCGGGTGCATTTGCAAGAAGCGCTATGTCATCGACGTAGTCGGTTTTTGGTAATTGTTTTTGATGGGTACCTTCTGCTTCTTTCCTTTGTTAGCTTGAAACCGTTTTCTTTGACTTTACCGATAGATGTTGTAAGCACATTGTCTAGACAGATGATAAAGAGGTATGGAGCTGATGTGTCTCCTTGCATTACACCTGCTACAATGTTGTACTCTGTCGCCATCTGAGGAACGGACATTTACTTTGGTGTTTCTATAGAGCATCATTATGGCTGCGACGGTTTCTTTTGGTTGGCCGTAGGCGAGAAGAATTTGCTCCATCTTTCCTCTGTGAATGGAGTCAAAGGCCTTGGTAAATTCAACAAATAATATTGTTGCCTGTAGGTTTTTTGCACGTACACTTTCAAGAATTCGACGGAGAGTCAAAATTTGTGACGTCATAGATCTATTTCTCCGGAAGCCATTTTGGTTCTTCCTAAGTATGTTCTCAATTTCGGGTTCTAATGCCCTACTACGCAACCGCATAGAACAATGAAAGTTCTAAATACGTGTAAAATATCACAACTGTCTTTTTTGGTTCAAACATTAACATTTATTTTTGCTAAAAACTTTGAAAACAACTGATTGATATTTATAGAATAAAATCTTTTTTGTCGCTACTCAGTAAGCGTACGAGCCCGGTAGGCTAGGGCCCTAGAATACACCGACTGTATCTCTGCAGAGGGGTAAGAACCCTCCCCGACAACATGTGTTCTGATAATGACATTAAATAGTCTGATGGTGAGGCTCCAGTAATCTTAGAACTCTTGGGAATACGGTGTACCACTTCATTACCATTGCTCCTAGATCTACTTTGGCTCGAGGTAGTAACACCTGATAGGGTCCTATCTGTGGATCCAACAGAACAGATTGACATTAAAACTGAGTGCAAATAAATGACTGATGCTAAATTGAATTATTTGAAATAGAACTGTTTGGTCATTTAACTGTGAGTAAACAAATGGCTGATGTTTGATTGAATTGTTAGTGCTACGTCGCAATACTTGAGACTCTTTAACTTTGTTGACTTATGTTTACGAATCATATATATCTAATATAACCCGGATTTGGCATTAAATAACCAAAAATGGTTGATATGCCATAAAATCAAACCATTTAGTAAGATTATGTTTTGGGCATAACGGTTATCTATGAAGAAATGGAATTGGCGATCCGAGTTCAAATGCTGGACAAAGTGGTTTATTTTTCATTTCCTGCAAACGCTCTTGGGAAAGGCAAGAATCCATTTGTTTTTCCTCCAGAGCTATGAGTAAATAATTGGAAGAAAGTTTTTTCTAGTCTTGGTAAGCAAACCAGGCTAGAAATATTATCTAGTGCCAAAGTTTCTTTGTAGAATAACAGTAATGGTACTATTTAACCCATAGCTGGGAGGATAGGCAGGTTCATACCTTTCCCGGTGTTGGACCTCCATAGATATATAAAATGTTAACAGTCAGAAAATTGATGCCAATTATAATCTGAATGCACTGAGTGCATACCGTTGGGTTAGTAAAATGGCTATTCTTGTGTATAGAGTGAGTGAGTGAGAGGCTTTCTGTGATTGGATATACAAATCACGTGATGAGCCCATAAGTCTTTGCAGAAAAATCCAAAATCCAGTCTGACAGATTCCACCAAACGTTCCGTGAGGCGGGGATGTTAAAAGCTCTCAGAAAGACAACTGTAAAATACCAGATATCTTCTTCAGCGCTCCTGTAAGTCCCTCAAACTCAACTTGATACATAGGGAAGACTGGATGTTGTTATTAATTGTTTCACGTGTTAATTAATGAATTGTTAGAATTAAACGAAGTATTATTCATTATGTATTTGTAACTGTTAGTATAGCGTTTATTCCAAGGCTAACACAATAATACTTCCGGTTGTAGTAGACATTCGAATAACTTTTTTTAATATCTGGTATCGTAGAATGGATTTCAGGTCTTTATTATCGTAGCTGAGCGAAACTACAGTCTTGTGTTTTAGCCCAAGGAGGGGATACAGTATAAACGAGGGTCATCCAATAAACAAGGGCATTTTTTTTTTAAAAAAGCTAATTCTTTTTTTTCGAATTTTTTCCATAGATGTAAACTCTGGATTATTTTGAATGGTTTTAGTCTCACAAAAATATTTCTTTTGAGGCTTTTCAAAAAGCCAGCAAATCACACTGGGTACTCCAGGCTTGAACAGAGGTCTGTCATTAAATCTTTGCTGGCTGAGAAAGTGCAAATCATGTGAAATCTCCAGAAGAATGTGCGATGTGATTGGAGAAGAATGTTTTTGTCATAAATGTTTAGAAATAAGCTGACAACGAACCCGAGTCAAAAAGACAGTCCATGGATTGGAAACACACAGACTTACCGGTAAAGAAAAAGTTCTGGGTGCAATGATAAGTAAAAGAAGGCCATGCTGATAGTATTCTGGTATATGAAAGGATCCATGACTATATATTTCCTTGAAAAAGGTGCAACTGTAAACAGTGCTTCCTATTGCAAACTCTTAAGGCAAAAATCTTTTTTTCATTGAATGACCCACATATATAAATCCAGTTTAGATACAAATTCAATAAGTAGGAATTTTATTTTTGGCCAACATTTTGCAGTATCATCTATCAAAATGTTAACACTGAAAATAACAAATTGTTCAGACAAATGAAAATGGACTGCAGCTGCTTATATCTAGAAACTTGATTCATATAAATATTTTAGGAAAACTTTATTCGAAGAACTTTTCATTGTAATAGTGGCTTCTTCCTGGAAATTCTACATTGGATTTTAAAAAGCAGACACATTAATTCGTCTACCTTTCTTCCTTCCTTTGATGTAAATACACACACACACTCATATATATATATATATATATATATAAAATCATGAAAAACAAATATTTCCGAACAAATGGTGACGTGTAGTCACTTATTTTCAAGACTTAATAAGTCTTGTACAGATATTTTTTATTAATGTTCTTTTTGGTATCTTTTTCCATTTTCATTCTTTATTCTTTCATTGTTTCCCTATTTTCTGTTTTATTTCTTTTTTTCCTCTCTTTTTCATTCCTTTTGTTATTTCTAATTCTCTCTTCTATTTCTTCCCAATTTTTTTCTGTATTGTAGCTGTTCTTTTCCTTTTCTCGAATATCATTCTAAAATTCTTCCATTTTTTTCTTTCATTTTTCACTGCCTTTAATTTCCACGCTTTTTTGTTTGTTTCTTCAAATATAAAAAAAATAGGAAACGACGCATGTCTGGCATAATTTTCAAAAAATAAAATTCCCCAATCTTGCCGCTTAAACTTAGTGAGTCTAAATATATCATCTATCCCTCACCCAAGTAAGTAGCTGTCCTGTAATCAAAAAGGATAGACCCATATCTAAACCTTAGATACTTCAGGCTGAATATAAAATATGAATCCTAAATTTCGAGATAACCAAGATTTATCCTCTAGTAAGGGATTAAAAAAATTAAATAAAAACATCAACAATGTTCACTTACAAAAAAAAAAAAGGTATATAATAATACTCACACAAAAAAAGGTATATAATAATACTCACACTAAAACATATTTTGTAAATTATTACTTATTGCTGAAAAAATAATGCAAGGAAAGAAAATGTCTGTTCTACTCAACTTCCTGTTATTTGTTTTTTTCTGTTTACTTATTTCCGTTATAATTTATTTTAGTATAAACCTTTTATCTCTGTTATATAACGTTAGGAACTTGATCCTACTGCTATGGGGACAATCCTGACGAAATAGGTATCGTTGTAGAAAAACAAACTTGATGAGACGCGTTCAAATCCTAGACAACACTGTTTATGCTTCACATTACATTAACGCTCTTGAGAAAAATCATCAAACTGTTTCATATTTTCCCCATCCCGGTTACGGGTAAATGCTACATTCTGGGTTATGTTAAATTCAGGGTATATGTTACGTTGTCCTAACTTACTACAACGTCGTCCGTCGCCAAGTTCCTTTCTCTGTTCATCAGTCACCATTTCCCCCTGTCTGCGTTTTCTAGTCGCTAAGTTAGTGTCTCTTCTGTCAAGGCTTTTCCTCACGACCCGAAGTGTTCTCAATTCTTCTGCTTTAGGATGAAGCACAACTTAGACACATTTTATGATCACATTACATTTATTTCTTGGCGACTTCCATTTAACATCCCCCGTCTGACGAAACGGGGAATCAGTGATCAGAGGAGAGATGGAATTCGATCAGCTCTCCTAGGTGATCTTTATTAGACTGAAATTATATTATCGAAACTTGGAGAGACCAATGTAAACATCCAATGACTATCGGATAGTAAACGTCTTTCGGTATTATTTTTAAAGACTTCAAGGAACCTAGACACGCTGCATAGCGCTGCGTAGACATGCTGCTTAAATTAAACATGGGAATGAAAATTGAATATTAATGTTGGGATAAGTAAATTGGTCGTACTTAAGTTGCAAATGCAACTTAATAAATGATCATTGATTAAGAACAAGAAGTTCTGACTCATGCAGCATACACTTCAACATCTTTAGCAGATCCTTGACGTGTTTTGCACCATAAATCATCAGTGTTTTTATTAAATATTGAACAACCCGTACTGAATCATTTTGGTAAGTGGTGATGAGGACCCTTGTGGAGTAGTAGCTAACGTGCTGGACTCCGACATTGCATTTTATGATTTAAAACTCCTTGGCCCAGTCAGCTGGTGGAGGTGTTGGCTGAACTTATTTTATTTCTAAGCTTTTAAGATCATCCGATCATGTGACTTTCGTCCAATCAAAGCCATGTTCTCAGACGTCGTCTGGCTCATCACATAACAATCAAACTAAGCACCGTTGTAAACTATTCTACACTACCTGCTGAAGGTGCCCGTGGTGTAAGGGAATGGACACGGTGATTTGAGTTCAAATCCTGGACGAGGTTGTTTGCATTTCACATTGCACGAATACCTTTGGGAAAAGTATGTATCCAATCATTCTCTCTCCAGTAAATAGTTGGGTAGATTAGATTCTTAGGCCTTAGTTAGGCAACCAGTCTAGGAAAAGAAAAAGTCTGGATCAAAACCTCTTAATCCCAGCTTAAAAAATCGATCTTGTGTTGTATCCTGCCCATGCTGAAGGATTGGTAAAACATACACTACCTACTGAATAATAAATTCCTCTTATCTATTATTTAACATTAATAGTAGGGCAGACTACGCTCTTTTTAATTATATAAACCAGGACAAGGAGTAGCGCCCTTCGCTACACATCTGTGTAGTAGCTATTGAAAAGAGAGACTTCGAGCCTCCTTCGACTACGGTCGCCAACTTTACTTTCACAGAAAATATAGAATATACTTTATATAAACCATTTTTCACTTCGAGTCCATTACTTTACTGTTGGATAGAAAAGCAACTTTACAAATATTGTTTTCAAATTCCTAAGGTGATGAACAATGGGCTTTTCACTCTTAACAATCGTCTTTAGTTCTTCGTTTATTGCAGTCGATCGTATTGTGTCTAGAAAAGGGTAGAGAGAAATCAATGGCACAAGATTGTATTTAAGTTTGTCCCTAAAACACAGCAAAGATCTACCTACATTCTGAGCCGCATCGTAGAGTTGGTTTTATAGAAAAATGTTTGGGACTCTGTTGAAACTGATTCTCATGAAAATAGGACGAAATAAATTTTAACTCAGATTTAGTAAACATTTGTGCTTTTAAGACTTTATCTGCATAAAAATTGGAATAGAATATCCGTAAAACTATTTTTTTTTGAAAGTCACGAAATCGGAAATTGCGATAAGCATATTACTCAAAGGAATTGCAAAGAAAGAATAAAATTAAAATTCACTGAAAAACAAAAATTTGTCTTAACAAACACACACACACACAGATCGATAGATATATAGATAGAACTTCCTTATATACTCTATTTTACCATCTACCTGACAAGAAATATTCATGAAACTAGAGTATTTATCAATTATATATATATATATATATATATATATATATTATATATATATATATATTTATATATATATATATATATATTATGACTTTTATTATATGCATATATAAATTAGTTAAGTAAATTAGCCGATCGTACTCGAAAGTGACCCAAGGGCTCCCTTTTCAATAGCTACAACACCGAGGTGTAGGTGAGGGAGCTACTCCTTTCCCTGTTTGGCTCCATACCTTATAATGCTGTTAAGCAAGGAGGAACCAAGTACCATTTTTTGAAACTTTGGTACGATTCACCCTGAGGTTGAACCCGAATCTCTGTTGTACACTCTGAGCATCATGCCAATTGGTTGGGAATATATATGTAATGTTAAGAAAAAAAAGTTAACGAGCTTAGTCGAGGGTGACCCAATGGTCACTTTTCAATAGCTACCACACCGAGCTGTAGGTGAAGGCGCGCTACTCTGTTCTCTGGATTGCTCCACTTTACCCCTTAATCCTTACCTTATGATGCTGAGTGTTAAGTCATCATCATCGTATCGTGCTGGCAGCACGGATATCCCTGACCCTCTCTCGCCACTCCTCCCTATCGTTCATCGCCCTAGGTAGGTCTTCAGGACAACAACCTGTATCCTCACATAGCTGCTGAATGTACGTTCGTGCTGGTCGTCCTGCTTTTGCGCGGCCGTGTGTGGGGATCCATAAGAGTACATCTCTTATGAGTTCATCTCTGCTTCTCCAGCAATGTCCTGCATGTCTGGTTCGCCTAACTTGAATAGATTTCGTGATAGGGGGCAGGTGGCCGTACAGTTGGTGTCTTGTGGGGTGTTGCTGCCAGGACTTGTTGAGGATTGCACGCAGCATTCTTGTGTAATTGCCATCTAGTTTCTTCTCCAGGCGTTTTGTTAGCGTCCATGTAGTGCATCCATATAGCAGTATCGATGTGACCGCTGCCTGGAAGAAACTGCGTTTCATTTTATCGGTTAGGTCTGATTTCCATATAGTCGATAGCCTATTGATAGCTGTCCATGCTTTCGTTAACCTCGTTTCGATGTCCTTTTCGGTTGATTCGACGCTGCTTCCTAGGTACGTGAATTTGTCTACTAGTTTAAGAGGGGTTCCTTCTAGAGTGGAGATGTCCCCCGTTTGGTTATAGCACATATATTCCGTTTTGTGTGCATTAACATGGAGGCCTATGCTTGCTGCTGCTCGTTCCAGGCTATGCAGAAGTGTTTCGGCTTGGTCAGGTGTATTTGCCAGTATCGCTATGTCATCGGCGTAGTCGGCGTCGGTAATTGTTGTTGCGGGATATCTTCTGCTTCTTTTCTTCGTCAGTTCGAAGCCATTCTCTTTGATTTTGTCAATCGATGTTCTAAGTACGTAGTCTAGACAAATGATAAAGAGATACGGAGCCAGCGTGTCCCCTTGTAGTACTCCTGCTACAATGTCGAAGTATTCTGTGTCTCCATCTGGTGATCGTACTTTTACTTTAGTGTTTCTATAGAGAATCGTTATTGCCGCTACGGTTTCTTTAGGTATGCCGTACGCTAGTAGGATTTGTTCCATCTTTCCTCTGTGAATGGAGTCGAAAGCCTTGGTAAAGTCGACAAATATTAATGTCGCTTGTAGGTTCTTTGCCCGTACACCCTCAAGGATTCTGCGGATGGTTAGTATTTGTGAGGTCGTAGATCTATTTCTTCGGAAGCCATTTTGGTTTTTTCTAAGTATGTTGTCGATTTTGGGTTCTATGCGGTTTCGTAGTAGGGCATTGTAGATTTTGGCAGCTATGGATGTAAGTGTTATGCCTCGGTAGTTTTTGGCTAATCCGAGGTCCCCCTTTTTAGGGAAGGGGAGTATGCATCCCTTCGTCCATCTATCTATCGGATTTTGATTGTATACTGCGTTGCAGTGTCGGAGCAGTATGTCGTCGAATTGTCTGGTCTTCCATACTTCCGGGGGAATTTCGTCCAGTCCTGCAGCTTTCCTATTTTTAATTTTTCTGAGAACCGAGTCGAGTTCTCCTTGTGTGAACGGTCCAAGTTTAATGTCTAATTGTTTGCTAATTATTCTGGTGATTGGTTCATGCGTTATTTTTGGTGGGTTTCCAAGTAAGTTTTCGAAGTGCTGTTTCCACAGTTTTATTCTTTCTTGTTGGTTTGCTGCTTTAAGTTTTGCTTTGGCTGTGTTCTTTCTTCTGCTCACTTCGTTTATTGTTTGCCAGGCAATTCTAGATTGTCTATCTTCTACCGAGTCTCTGATCTTATCTATCTGATTTTGAATGTATTCTGTCTGTTCCTTTATATATATGCCTGCTAATTGATATTGTGCCGTTTTTAGTTTTAAGGCATTTGTGTTTGTTGGGTTTTTTCGATAGTTTTTGGAGGCTGTTTTCACTCGTGCACGTTTTTCTCTCACCGCTAAGGTTTCCCATGGGACTCTATATTTAGTTTTAATTTTTGTTGGAATGTATTTTGCTGCTGCCTCAAGGTGTGCATTGACGAAATTTTCGTATTCGTCGTTTGGTGTACTTTTTTCCGTCTTTTCTTGTAGTGTTTCGAATCTGTTTCTCAATTCTAATACGTATTTATTCGTTTGTCGTTTTTTCGTAGGCTTAACCGTATTTTCGCTGTGACTATTCGGTGATCGGTGGACACACCCTCAAAAGAGGAGTATGCCTCGCAATTCAATGCACTATTCTTCCATTTCTTGTTTATAAGGACGTAGTCTATCTGAGCTTTAGTATTGTTTGCGTACGTGTATGTCCATAGTTTGCCCTCTCTTTTTTGTTAGTTTGTATTGAGGCATGCTAATCTATTTTCTATCATGAAATCTGTTAGATGTTGTCCATTTCTATTTGACGTGTTGTGGAGGCTGTATTTGTTGTTTCCGTTTTTCCCGATTTGTGCATTCATGTCTCCGCCAATGACTAACATGTTGTGTTTCGGGATGCTACGCACTAATGAGGATAACTCATCGTAGAAGGTGACTATTTCATTTTCTTCACTAACATTGGTGGGGCTGTAGCATGAGATGATTGTTGCTCTGGGGTTTCCGTTAAATGTAGCTACCATCATTCTAGGTTGTATTTTCTCTATGCTATTAAGCGTTTTTAGTGCTCTAGGTCCTATAAGCAATCCTACCCCTCCCACTGCGGCGTTGACAGAGTTTTTCCATGCGGATACAGTGGCGAGCGACCATCCATTGCTAGTTTCGTGATATTTGATATCTTCTGTGTGCGTGTACCTGTGTTCTTGTATGCATATTATGTCTATTTTATGTTCTTGGGCCGATGCGATTAGCTCTGGGAGTTGTCCTATTCTATTTAAGGTTCTTACGTTAAATGTGGCTATTTGTAGTGTTTGCTTGCATTTTAGTAGTTTTGATTGTTTGAGCTCTGTAGCTGATTTTTCGAACACCGAGGCCAGGGCTCCAACCTCAGCAGGACGCGCCCCTTTTTTACCCGCGCGAAGAGCGATGCGGTTTGTGTAAGTGGTTTGAGTGTGGGTCATGGTTATCTTTCGATGGCTGTTTTATTCTCTTCTATAGAAGCCACTCTTATAGAGGAGCAGCAGTAGTTCCCCGATCGAACTGTCGATCCTGAGCGAAAAGTCGTCAAACTCACGTCCAGGACCCATTTGGGTATTGACTTTAGTCGTCCATTGGTTTATTCAAATACCTTAACGTACATCATGCTGCTTCCCATGTGTACATAATAAAATAAATAAAAATTAAAAAAAAAAAAAAAAAAAATTAAAAAATAAAAATAAAAATAAAAAAAAATAAAAATAAAATAAAATAAAAAATAAAAAAAATAAAAAAATAAATAAATAAAAGGGGGGGGGAATTTGTTTTAAGTTTTAAGTCCAACATTAAGGTACTTTCTTATGACTTTCACTAATACTGACTTATACTTTTTTGCTGTATTGGGACTTTTCCAAGGGTTTTTCATTTTTTTTTTTCCATCCTACAGTTGGGGACCTAGCAGGCTTCAGGAATTAGAGCTCTGTGGTAGCATTAGGCGTTCTAGGCTTTTTCTTCTAAACTACTGTTAGGGCTTTCTTTACGAATTTTTAAATTATTCGATAGAAGATATTTAAAAACATTCTGCCTTGTTCGCTGACATGTGGATAGGCTTAATATCAAATTGGCTTTACAGTAGAGTAAGCGTGCCTTTACATTTAAAACGCATAGTTTAAGCATTATTTTACAAACGAAATACAGCATAACATTTTGTAAAATTCAGCATTTTAAATTGGAATTAAAGACATACTGACCAATAATGACATATTTCTTCCACTTGGCTCCTGAGTTCAAATGCTCTTCTTCGTTTGGACTTTTATTTACTACTGATATTTTAGGTAGCTTTGGGGGCGGTCTAGTGGGGTGAAGGGGACAATTCGTTTTTGTTGGTTTTTTTTTCTTTTCTTTTTCCCTTTCTGAGGGGGGGGCTGTAGTAGCATTCTAGGCTTTTTCTTCTAAACTACTGTTAGGGCTTTCTTTCCGAATTTTTAAATTATTCGATAGAAGATATTTAAAAACATTCTGCCTTGTTCGCTGACATGTGGATAGGCTTAATATCAAATTGGCTTTACAGTAGAGTAAGCGTGCCTTTACATTTAAAACGCATAGTTTAAGCATTATTTTACAAACAAAATACAGCATAACATTTTGTAAAATTCAGCATTTTAAATTGGAATTAAAGACATACTGACCAATAATGACATATTTCTTCCACTTGGCTCCTGAGTTCAAATGCTCTTCTTCGTTTGGACTTTTATTTACTACTGATATTTTAGGTAGCTTTGGGGGCGGTCTAGTGGGGTGAAGGGGACAATTCGTTTTTGTTGGGTTTTTTTTTTTTTCTTTTCTTTTTACCTTTCTGAGGGGGGGGGGCTGTAGTAGCATTCTAGGCTTTTTCTTCTAAACTACTGTTAGGGCTTTCTTTACGAATTTTTAAATTATTCGATAGAAGATATTTAAAAACATTCTGCCTTGTTCGCTGACATGTGGATAGGCTTAATATCAAATTGGCTTTACAGTAGAGTAAGCGTGCCTTTACATTTAAAACGCATAGTTTAAGCATTATTTTACAAACAAAATACAGCATAACATTTTGTAAAATTCAGCATTTTAAATTGGAATTAAAGACATACTGACCAATAATGACATATTTCTTCCACTTGGCTCCTGAGTTCTTTATTCCTTGTAAAAAAATACAAGAAGGCACGAGGCCTTTTGGTTTTGGGGGAGGGGAAGGGAGCGGTCATTCTTTAACTATATTTTCTATGGGGAACCTAGCTAGCCACATTCGCCGACCCATTCAACAATACAATATATAATCACTCGTCCATCTCCTTGCACGCAGCAACCACCAAAATACCGCACTTGCTCCATGAAACAGTCCTACTTAAAACCCGAAAGTGATGCATGATTTTATTTACAATGTATGATTTTTTACAATGGATATGATGGGAATGGGAGAAAAAAACCCCGAAAAACATATATACACGAAAACAAGGAAAAAATCCCCAATTTGGTTTCCCTCCCATCCCCCCGTCTAGAAAATTGGAGGCCGACTGTTTTCCGGGTCGAAAGAAACCGGAAACAAGCCGGACCTACCCTAGGTAGGGCGGGAATCCTAATCTACAGAGATAAAAGAAATAAAGGGTCGGGCGCGGTATGGGTCGATACAAGCAGATTATATGATTTTTTACATATGAATTTTCAAGATCTTCAATAAAAAGCGGGCTGGGCTTCGGGTTGAGGTACAAAAATAATAGGGAGGGGGAAGATCTTGAGAAACTACCGACTAGATGACGGGGACAATGACACACAACATACTGCTAACTAGGTTACAAGGGGAAAAAAACAATTCTACTTACCAGGGATGGGGTCCCTAAGGACCCGTACCATAGACGCCATGCGCCGGCAGAGGAGGGAAGGATGACTCCAACGTTGCCCCCTTTCGTACGACCAGGCTCGCTGCAGTCACCCACCTTTTGCTGAATGTTATGCGATCCAAGCGCTTTCTATCGCATCTGATTTTGACCCTCAGCTGATGCCGAAAATACAAAACCAGATCACGATGAGAAAAGTTTGCATCGTCATACAATCCCTTGTTTCGCGTCGTCCAAATCACCATTCGGGCTACAGCCAGGATCGCGAGAAACACCACACGCTTCTCACCGTGAAACGGAGGAAGAACGTTGTCTACGACGTAACCAACGTCGAGCAGCACGAGCTGTTTGGGTTCGATGCGAGCCGTCCACTCCCCGACGTGATCCCAAAACGGACGGACTCGCTCGCAGTAGTAGAAGGCGTGCTCAGCCGTTTCTTCCAAGCCACTGCCGCAGCGAGTGCAATCAGGCATGTCTGCCAGGCCCGCC
This sequence comes from Sepioteuthis lessoniana, assembly GCA_963585895.1. Taxonomy (NCBI): domain Eukaryota; kingdom Metazoa; phylum Mollusca; class Cephalopoda; order Myopsida; family Loliginidae; genus Sepioteuthis; species Sepioteuthis lessoniana. Next base: position 64,575,284 of record OY757939.1, on the reverse strand, counting down.
TTGAAGTTCAAGCCGCGAAGGGATAACGCATTCCGAACAAGTCGCCAGGTGAGCGAGAACTCGGAGTTGTTCAAGAAGCTCAATCCTGGCGCCCAATTCCAGTGAGAGCGGATCTCCTCCGCCGTCCAGCCGTGCCGCTCGCTGAGAGGATCAGAAGCGGAACCCACCACTAATTCCCGATACAGCTCCTTCCGAGGCCATGAAAGGTCACTGGACCCAAGAAGGTTAGGAAGGGCCTTTCGGCACACGCGGACAAACAGTGCTTCGCCCAAAGGCTTACGTCGACCTTCAGCCTTTGGGTCTGACTTGAGGCGAGGAAAAGTCCGACTCGCCTTTCGTCTCCACACTGAGTCCCCCGTCAAGACACGGCCCAGATATGCAAGTCTTTCAGCAAGCCAGTGGCTCTCCAGATCAGGCATACCCAGACCCCCGTTGCGAGTACGTTGGATACAGACCTGCCTACGGACCATCGGCCTTGCACCTCCCCAGAGCAATCTGGAGAGGGATTGTTGCAGTGCCAACCGACGTGCCTTAGGCAGAGGAAGTACAGCCAATCGGTAAAGGATCAGGGGGAAGACGTACGTGGCGCACGCCTCAGCCCTGCCCTTTAAGGACAACCTCCTTGAAAGCCAGATTCCCACCTGAGCATTCACCTTAGCTTGTACTTCCGACCAATTTTGCTCCAGTTGGAGGTCGGGCCCAAACCACACCCCAAGGATGCGGATGGGTCCGTCACTCCAGCGGAAGGGCCCTGGAAGAGTATTGCTACCCCTCCAAGCACCAAGCCGCAAACCTTCGCTTTTGTCAAAATTGACCTTGGCCCCTGCAATCCGCTCATACTCGACAACCGCCTCTTTCACAGCCTCTATATCCTTGCGGCGGGATACAAACACTGTGACGTCATCAGCGAACGCGGAAACCCTAGCCGCAAGGCGGCCAACGAATGGGATACCGCGCAGTGCCGGACTTGTCCCCTCATCCCTAAGCCTGCGCAGGAGGGGCTCCAACGCGAGGACATAGAGAAGAGGAGACAGAGGGCAGCCTTGCCGGACCGAACGCTCGATCGCGATCACCCCCGAACGCCTTCCGTTCACCTGCACCACTGCCTGAGGGTTGTGGTACATCATGCTAATCCATCTGCGGAACTCCGGTTCGAATCCGGCAGTCTCCAAAACAGACGCCAAGAACCGATGGTCAACCCTGTCGAAGGCCTTGGACTGATCTAAACTGATCAGCGCGGATTCGGTGTCGTCTTTTATCCCCTCTAGGACCTCGCGAATCAAGTGCAGGTTGTCCTGGATCGATCTTCCCTTCACAGCAAAGGTCTGCTCGGGGCCGATCAGATCGCTAATGACAAGCTGTAAACGATTCGCTAAGACCCGGGCCAAAATCTTTAACTCTGTGTTAAGCAGAGTTATGGGCCTGTAATCGTCTAAACCCTCCCAAACATGCCTGCCACCTTTCTTCAGCAATGTGATCACGCCCTTGGTAACGCTACCAGGGATGGCTCCCTGGGCGAACCAATGGTTGAACATATCCGTCAGAATAGACACAAACATGTGCGACATCCTCAAGTACACTTCGTAGGGCAAACCATCTAGTCCCGGCGACTTGTTCAGGCCGACCTGCTTCAACGCGTCACGGACTTCGCATTCAGTAACCACACCCTCGCAGCTAGCCGCTTCAGCCGCCCCAAAGCGGGGGAAGTCGGCCAGATAGCTACGAAACTCCCGGAGCGGGAGATCAGTGCAGCGGGCAAAGCGATCCCGAAAGTGCGCCCGAAAGGCGTCACGTATCTCACGACCCGATCGCAGCAGACGCCCGTCCGGGGTCTTCACAGATGCGATGTACCGATCGGGGAACCTTCGCACTTCTTCTTCACGCGCAGTCGCGTTCGATTTCACAGCTTCGTTGAGAACTCTTTTTAGCCTAGATCTAACTACTGATCCCTTGTAGCGCTCGCTACTCTCACGCTCAAGGTCCCTCCTAGCTAGCTCTACACCTAGGGAGTCCCCCCCAGCCACCGCCCGGGAGAGTCTATCATCTATAGATTTCGCCTCCGCGGTCCTATCTAAGTTGGGCCGTCGACCGTATTTGGTGGCGAAATCTCTAATCCTGTGCTTAAGAGAAACCCACCACCTATTCCCGGTAACCGCCCCCACTAACGCCCGCTGAATTAGGGATTCTAGCCGATCCCGGAAGTCCCGTATCTCCAGTAAGGAGGTATTGAACTTCCAGTAGCCGGCTAGACTAGGCCTATTTGCTAACCGCAGACTGACTCTAATGAGTTTATGGTCAGTCCACGCTATCAAGTGGAACGTGGGACAACTAACAAAATCAATGTCAGCTCTTCTCACTAACACTCTGTCCAAGTAGGAGCCTACTTTGGCAGAGGGCGAGCTATCTAGCCACGTCCACATCTCCCGCCCTGGGTGATCAAGACGAAACCTGTCGACGAGACCGTGACGAGTCACGAAGCCGACAAGGCTGCTATCACACCTTCCCGCACGCCTAGCTCCCCGCCCGACCTTATCTATCTTGGGATCAAGGATCGCATTCCAATCACCCATTAAGACTAGCCGCTTCGTATCGTCCAGGAACGGCGCCAACCGACGAAAAAAGGAAACCCTCTCCGCAGCGATATTGGGCGCATAAACCGCAACCAGACGAAACTTGAAACTTTTCACGGCAACATCGGCCACAACCAGCCGGCCCCCGTCACCTGCAAAAACAACGTCAACATCAGCATCAAGGCTGCGTCCAACTAGCAAGGAGACCCCAGCGCTGAAGTTGCTGCCGTATGCTGAGAAAACGTTAAAGTCGCTTTCCAGCACCCGACAGTCAGCCTCGCAAGTGAAGTGGGTCTCCTGCACTGCAGCAACATCTACGCAGAGGTTCTTGAGTTCACCAAGCAAGCGCGCACACTTGCTTGAATCCCTCAGTCCCCTCACATTCAAACTGGCAACGTTTAAAGCCATCAATCCGACTTACCTTATTCAGTGTCGACTATGGGCCGGAAATCCCCAGGGGTGAGGATGCCAACGGCCTGTCTTAGAGAGCCGGTGCCGAGCTCAGTGTTCACTCGGCCATCCCTAGACACTCCGCCAACATCCAGCGGGAACAGTACTTTTAGGGCTCTATAAAAGGAGGGGTGAACTAAGATAGGGACCCTCCCTGAGCAAAAAGACAAGCATCTTTTCAAGGAAGAGTGCTCCAATTCCGCCAGCTTTACACCCGTGTCGGTCTGGCGGACCGTATCCAAGAACTTCCATACGCCCTTGGTACGGTCACCAGCCGAACGGATGAAAGTGGTCATCATGGCTGCACTCTTAAAATTAAAAGGGTTGTTTACTTTTCTTTTATCTACCTTTTCTAGCTGCAGTAACGGCTTTAATATCTTTTTTAATAGATGGTCCGTTACTGCTTCTGCACCAACGGTGCAAAAATGTTTTGCCTTTTGTTGTTTGTCTTTCTCGGCATCGTTTGCCGTCTCTTTTGGATTTTGGGATGATGTAGTCTGGGGGTTTGTTTGGATGGGAGTCCATTTTGGGAAGAGTTCTGGAGAAGACATTGGACTCAGGGATGGTAACGATAGTGACCTGGGTAATTTTGGGGGGGACGGCCTTTCCAGGGATTGTGCTCGCCTTATATGCACAATTTGATGTCGGCGGGGATGAAGTGGGGGTGTTTCTGTTGGTAGGGGAGGTTGTGGTGGTTGTGGTGGTGGTAATGGGGGTTGTAAAAATTGTGGGGGTTGTAGCGACTCAGAGGGAGCATTCTGAGGAATGCAATATTGAGGAGGGAACATTGGCGGAAGTGGTAGGGGAGGTGGTGGTAAGGAGAGTGGCGGAAAAGGAGCCAGCAGTGGTATCTGCATTGGAACTTGTTGGGGGAGGGTCTGCTTTTGGTGATGTGCATTTGAAGGGCCTTCCAATGGGTCTTCGGTGTCGGAAGGTCCTGCACGCACTTTTTTGGCAGCCCCCTCCCCGCTGTCCCTTCTTCTTTTCAAGTTTGTTGTTGTTTCCATGTTTTCATGGTCTTCTTTGCTTTTTTTCTTTTTCTTTTTGGCCAATGTGGGTGATACTGATGTGGTTGATGTTGTTGATGTTGCTGTTGTCTTTGTTGTTGGGGTCTGTGGCCCTTTCTTAGTTGTTGGCGTTGTTGCTTGTTCCGCTGTTGCTGCTGCTGCTACTGGTTCCGGTGCCTTGGTCTGCTTTTGAGGTGAGGGTGAAATTAAGCCTTTTTCCCCTTGTTTGGGGGAACCCCTCCTCCTCCGGGTCACCTCGGACCAGCCCTCTTTGTCATTTGTTTTGGGCTGGTCCTGACTCGGATCCTGGGTCTCCGCTGTTTTGCTGATGGTGGCTGTTGAAGCTGTTGTTGTTGCTGATGTTGTTGCTGCTGCTGCTGCTGCTGCTGTTGCTGCTGTTGCTGCATTCTCTGGCTTCTCGGGGCAGAACTTCGAGATGTGGCCAATCTTTTTGCAGGACCAACACCTCGGTCTCCGCCCCTCCACCATCACGATCATCTCCCGGTCCCCGCTGATTAGAATCTCGGGGATGGCTTTGAAGCCATCCCTCGTCAGGCACAGCCGGAAGGCATAATCCCCGTAGGCTGTCCCGGCTGGGGATCTGAGGAGGTTATACTCCTCCACTTGGCCGTACGAGCTTAAATAAGCGGCCAAAACCACCCCAGAAATGAGGGCCGGGACGTTACAGATGGTTACTCGGAGCCTACGGGTGCCCCTATATTCCGGCTGTAACCTGAAATACTTCGTCGTTATATTATTAGCCGCCAACTTGGCGGCTTGTTCTTCCGTAGGAAGGAGGACATCCCATGTCGCAAAACTCTTGCGACAGAAGTACTGGCATGGGATGCCCGCCTTCCTCAACAGCTCCTCAAACGTCTCTTTCTTGAGCCCCACTAGCCTTTTGGTTTTGAGATCCGAAACGACCAGCGAGAGGATCCTAGGTGTGAATTTTTCAACTAATTCAGGGATGGGCAGAATTTCATTGCCTTTGAAGTACTTTGCGTACTTCTCTACCCTATCCCTTTCATAGTCGGCAGGTCCCCTCTGCTGGCCCTTCCAAGGTGTGGGGCTCTTTTGGGCCGGCTGTATTGGACTGTCCTGTGATGTGTCCACTATTGTTCTTGGAGAATCAGCGGGGATCGGCAGTGATGGCCAATTCTCTCCTATTAAACTCTCTTGTGAGAGTTCCTTCGAGGGTTCAGTTTTGTCTTCATTTTTTTTGGAAGTGGAACCCTCCATGACTGCAGTAGGGCTTGCAGCCAGGAGGGTGAAACTAAGGCCCCCACCTGTTGCAAGTGTGTGGGGGGGTTCTACTGTTCAAAAAAGTAAAAATTATAAAATTAGACAATAGTACAACACGCCGGAATAAATACAAAAAGATTAGAACACGTAGATACCCCCTGAAAAATTAAAAAACACTCAAGACAAAACACTTAAGAAAGGAAAACAAGTCCGACCACAAACGTTATCCGACGTTTGTTTCTCAAACGTCGGATAACGAAAACAAGTGACAAATCCAAATTAAACCAAATTTGTCACAGGTAAAAACTTCTCAGGTAAGCTTGAAAAAATAAAAAATAAAGTCCAACGGAAAAAAAAAACAAGTCTTACCGAGATAATAACAATTTTTAACTTTTAGTAATCCAAATCGTAATAATCAAAGTAACGGCGTGAATAACGAAGAGTCAGTGCCACTCGGCTCCTGAGTTCAAATGCTCTTCTTCGTTTGGACTTTTATTTACTACTGATATTTTAGGTAGCTTTGGGGGCGGTCTAGTGGGGTGAAGGGGACAATTCGTTTTTGTTGGGTTTTTTTTTTTTTTTTTTTTCTTTTCTTTTTCCCTTTCTGAGGGGGGGGGCTGTAGTAGCATTCTAGGCTTTTTCTTCTAAACTACGGTTAGGGCTTTCTTTACGAATTTTTAAATTATTCGATAGAAGATATTTAAAAACATTCTGCCTTGTTCGCTGACATGTGGATAGGCTTAATATCAAATTGGCTTTACAGTAGAGTAAGCGTGCCTTTACATTTAAAACGCATAGTTTAAGCATTATTTTACAAACAAAATACAGCATAACATTTTGTAAAATTCAGCATTTTAAATTGGAATTAAAGGCATACTGACCAATAATGACATATTTCTTCCACTTGGCTCCTGAGTTCAAATGCTCTTCTTCGTTTGGACTTTTATTTACTACTGATATTTTAGGTAGCTTTGGGGGCGGTCTAGTGGGGTGAAGGGGACAATTCGTTTTTGTTGTTTTTTTTTTTTTTTTTCTTTTCTTTTTCCCTTTCTGAGGGGGGGGGCTGTAGTAGCATTCTAGGCTTTTTCTTCTAAACTACTGTTAGGGCTTTCTTTACGAATTTTTAAATTATTCGATAGAAGATATTTAAAAACATTCTGCCTTGTTTGCTGACATGTGGATAGGCTTAATATCAAATTGGCTTTACAGTAGAGTAAGCGTGCCTTTACATTTAAAACGCATAGTTTAAGCATTATTTTACAAACAAAATACAGCATAACATTTTGTAAAATTCAGCATTTTAAATTGGAATTAAAGACATACTGACCAATAATGACATTTCTTCCACTTGGCTCCTGAGTTCAAATGCTCTTCTTCGTTTGGACTTGTTAAGTAAGGCGACATTAAGCACCAATTTTTGAGTAGACCTAGGATTCAACCCCGGTATCCCAGACCATTGGCTAACACCCATTAGGTCCACGTACCGGTCGATTGGCCTACCGGTCTGAGGGTTCACCAAAGACTCGGGAGACCGGGGTTCAATCCCAGGTCAAGTCATACCAAAGATTCAAAAAATGGTACTTGACGCCTCCTTGATTAACACTCAACATTATAAATTATTGGTTCAAGAGTAAAGTTGAGCAATCCAGGAAAAGGAGTAGCGCCCTTCGCTACACCTCAGTGTAGTAGCTATTGAAAAGAGAGCCTTTGGGTCTCCCTCGACTACGGTTGCCAACTTTACTTTCACAGAAAATATAGAATATACATTATATATAGTACATTCAATATAAATAATATATTGACGATCGTAGTTAACGGCAATATGAAGGTTTCCTTTTCAATAGCTACTACACTGAGGTGTAAGGGAAAGCTTAAGGTTTTTCTCTGGATTGCACCAATTTACCCATGATACGTACCTTATTACTCTGAGTATTAAGCAAGGCAGCATCAAGTACTATTTTTGCGTCTTTGGTATGATTCGACCTGGGATTGAACCCCGGTCTCTCGGGCCATTCGAGAAAACTCTACCGACAAGACCAATGTATGTACATGTGTATTTTTCTGTGTCCGTCTGTGTATCTTTGTATGTATAACAACAAAGAAAAGCGAGGTGCATACGATAGGTTTCCAAACTTTTTTTGTACGGATTTAAAATTGTCCTAGACTCTTGAAAATTCAGTATCTTATTGCTATACATCTTATAAAATGACTGACCAATTTTTATGATTTCAGGTTTAAATGCACAGCTACAGTAGCAATTGGAATACGCCTTACTAAAGCCTGATTGTCACAGCTGGTGAATTTAAAAAATGCAATCTGACACTTTAGAAGAACGATATGCAATAGATTTATTATGTTTTAAACTTGAGATTCAAGAAAGGCAGGGAGTCTGTGAGAGATGATGAGAGGTGTAGGAGGAGTAAGGAAGTCAATAGACCAGAGTTGATTGGCCAAAGGGTTAGGGTTAGGGTTACTATGTTGAGGTTTTAAGGAACTTCAGGAAGATATTCCTAGGGAAGGCCAGCACTCTTCAAATCGGGTCAGAGGCATTTCCACCAGGACAATACACCAGTCCGCAACTCCACCATTGTCACCGACTATTTGACCAAGATGAGAATCAAGGCTGTTCCTCACCGTCCCTATAGTCCAGACCTTGCTCCCTGTCACTTTTGGTTATTCCCTAAGCTCAAGGAAAACTTACACGCTGTCATTATGAGACAATTGAGGAGATGAAAGAGGCTGTGATGAAGGTCATTGACACCCTCACACAAGAGGACTTCCATGGGGCCTTCCAGAAGTTGTTGTAACGGCACAACTAGTGCATTGCAGCAGGAGGAGATTACTTCGAAGGGGACAAAAGTTTCATGTGTGTACTATCAATAAGAGTGCCCATTCAAAAAAAGTCTCGAAACTTATCGAATGCACCTCGTACCTTCAATGCTGAGAAAACTTCATTCACAAGTATTCCTCGTTAATACCAAGTCATTCTTTTTCTAGTTTTAGTTTTGTTATTTGAAATTCTCTTACTTCCATCGAAACTATTTTGATCCATAAATTTTGTGTCACTATTCTAAAAGAAAAAAGCAGGAACATTTATAATCTCTTGGTTGAAATATTTACTTTTATGAGCATTTAACATTCATTGGATTATTTTCTATTCTAAGCGGGTTTTCCCCGGTTCAAAATTGGGGAAAATATCTTTTCACGAAAGATCATGTCCGTCAAGACATTATCTTTCTCTTGCATTTTTTACCACATGAAATCTTCTTCACGCTCAACTGTATCATTTCTTTACAAGAGGTTGGGTTTGTCTTTAATAGCTTATCAACCTTCGTGGTTTATTTAATAACGAAACCATCCTTTAAAAAAACAGCAGTGATACTATTCAACTTATTGCGGAGAGAAAAAGAAGTTCCTTACCTTTCTCTGGATGATTAGTTCGAAAGTGAACGTAATAGCACCACTGGATTCTAGGTTTGATTTGATTTGCTTTTGTTTGGTTTGTTAGCATATAAACAATTGTTGTTTATTTAATTCCAAATCCATTTTATACATATAAACCGTTCTATTTCAAACAATTTATCTTAGCTTAAGTACAGTTTTTTGTTTACATGCAGCTAAATGTAAAAAAATATCTATTTCAAACAATTCTGTTAAGCACAAGTCGCAGTTTAAATGTCAAAACAGTTCTATTTCAAACAATTCAATTCACCATCAATACTCGGTTTAGTTCAATTTGACCCATAGATAGGACCCAATCAGGTGCTCCCACTCTGGGTCTGAGTGGACCCCAGCGTAATGGCAAGAAAAGGGTATTCAGCATTCCCCAAAGCTCCAGCATTACTGGAACCCCACCATCAGATTTTTAGTATCATATCCAAGACTCTCGTTAGGGGGTTCTTACCTCTCTACTTGGGGGTGGGCTCACTCCTCTGCTGAGATCCAGTCAGTATATTCTACAGTCCCCTCCCATATATATATATATATATATATAACTCCTCTACACGAGGTCAATTTTTAAGCAAAGTTGAACAGGTATATACTCAGAATTTTATTCAGAGTTTATTTTACTGTGGTGATTGTTTTAATTCATTTTTTTTAAATTAAAATATGTTAGAATATTAAAAAAATATTTGTTGAAATATGTTTAAACATGTTAGAATGCTAAAACATCATCAAAATATTTTTAAAATAAAAGAATCTCACCCCTGTCAAAATAATATCCACTGTAAAATAATTTTCTCTGCAAAAGTTTGAAGCAGCGGTGAGTTTTACCCTTTATTAGTCTCCTGAAGAGGACCACGAAATCTGGAAAACGTTTGAAACAAACTTATATGAAACAAAAGCTAAAGTACCTCGTTCAAATTCATTCACGCACCTAATCCTTTATATATATATATATATATATGTATATATATATATATATATATATATACGACTGGAAGCTGCTTATGGCTTATACCAAAAGAAAAGTCCTACAGATATATTTCTCGAGGTATTTTTCTGGTTACGCAATCGTTCGTCGATATTTTTCTATATTTAATTAGCCATTCGAGTGATTGTAGCTTTCTATTTTCATATGTTTAAAATATCGCATTAAGAAGATGGCTAGAAAATGAGAAAATTAAAAGAGCCAGGATTAGTCCCTTTTATCGGACAGAAATTGTTAGTCAGAAGTCTTAATTTTAGAGTCCAATCTTTTTAATTTATTCCATTGTAAAACTAAATACGTAATTAAATAAACAGGAATCCACCCCTCCACATGCCATCTCGTAAATTATTCGTGTCCCAAGTGATGCTGAAATTGCAACTGTTTGTGTCTCCTATCAATAAATCTGGCCGATCGACATTTTGTAAACTGGTTTCTTCCACTCAGCTATCACCAACGACCTCAACGGTTGGGTTTCTCGGACGGAACCGACATGTAGAGGAAAAAAGTTCAATCGCATAAACTGTCTTTGGGAGGTGCTCGTGGTGTAATAGTTATCGTCGTAGGAAATGGACACGGCGAAATGAGTTTAAATCCTAGACGAGACTTATTGCATTTCACATAGCACTAATACCCTTGGGAAAGGTATGAATCCAATTATTCTCCTTCCAGCTATGGGTAAATAGTAGGGCAGACTGGGTTCTTCAGCCTTGGTGAGGAAACTAGTCTAGGAGAAAGGAAAACTCTGAATCCAAACCTGTTAAACTCCGCTTAAAAAATTGACCTTGTGTCATATCCTGCCCGAGCGGAGGGGTTGGTAAATATGATAAACTATCTTTAAAAGAAATCGTCATACGATACTTGTGTGATTCGAAAAGGGACATTACCGGGACAGCAAAAAGTTAAATCGACTGGTTGCAGGAGGGGGCTTAAGCAAAATCGCCTCATCCACCTGAATGAAGTTGTTTTATAAAGGAAAGCAATGCTTTTCTGTATCGATGGAGAAAACCCCTCTGCGTATTCTAATATTGTCCTTACTGGTTCTAAGGTGATCCTATTTACCCAACCCCTCCGCTCGGGCAGGATATGACACAAGGTCAATTTTAAGCGGAGTTTAACAGGTTTGAATTCAGAGTTTTCCTTCTCCTAGACTAGTTGCCTCACCAAGGCTGAAGAACCTAGTCTGCCCTACTATTTACCCATAGCTGGAGGGAGAATAATTGGATTCATACCTTTCCCAAGGGTATTAGTGCCATGTGAAATGCAATCAGTCTCGTCCAGGATTTAAACTCGAGTCGCCGTGTCCAATTCCTACGACGATAACAATTATACCACGGGCACCTCCACTGGTTCTAAGGTGATACATTCGAAATTAAACCTCGGAGGAGTTGGAAGAACGTGTTTGTTCTTTTGTCACCGCATCAAAGGACAGCTTCTTCATCACCTTGATTTTTCTTCAATATCTCCTTTGGATGGTTCTTACTTCTTATTCAGCGAATGCAGTTAGCTTGTTTAAGTCCCACCATCAGAGAAATGATTATTGCCTCAACTGAATTAAAAATTCAAATTTAATTGATATGGAAATTATATCTTTGAAGAATTTTATTATTATCAAAATTAAGAGCCTTATTAATAGTATTTGACAATAATCAACATTATACTGCCCAGCATTTTATACGCGATTATTAGCATTAACAGTTTAATCAGAGATCATAGCAACAATATTAACACTTAACTAATTGAATTTATTTCATAGATTCACAAGGCTGCCTGAATATTCATGAACATTTGTTTGTTTTTCATTCTATTGTAATCTGATTATTGTCAATGTTTATTGTGCAAAATATTTGGTTAATTTCAAACTCCACCTACGCTACAGGAAAAAACTGTAGCGTAAACCACTCGACGGTCAATGATCATTGTAAGATTAAATTGTAAACTAAAGCTAATCAAATCTGGAAATGATTAAAATATGAAAAGTCAATGACCATTGACTAATTCTATAAACGTAAAATGTATAGATAATAAAAATTAATAATAAAAAATAAACTATCAAAAATATATATGAAATGATGTGATAAAACTACTTAGAGAATGTTAAAAACTACTTTAAAATTATCCTGACTGTGAATATATATATATATATATATATATATATATATATATATATATATATATATATATATATATATATATATGACTATTTGATCCAGTAAATCCGGAGTTGGGGACAATTCCAAGCAGGACAAATTAAATATTCAAATAATCCCAGTCACGAGCTAAATGCAAATAAAATCCACAGAACAAATTATTTTTTCGGTGTTTCAAAAAATAATTGGATAAATAAATGAATAAGTAATAAATAAGTATGACTTATAAAATTGATAAATGAATTAAAATTTGAATTAATATTTGTAAATATTTCCTCTGTTATTGTAATTTCGAGTGGGGGGATTTTCCTCTGAATAACATTAGTTTTAGATTGATTATTTTATTCTAATGATTAAAATTTGATATACGAAAATAAGATAATTTTTTATATAATACTTTGGATAATTCCGGCCTTCGGGCTTTTGGCCTTGTCTCATGTCCTGTCTGTTTGGAGGCAGCGACAAATATCATACTTTGGATAATTCGACATATTTTTATTGATGTAAATGCTTCCTCTGTTAAATCTAAAGTATGAGGGAACCAGATGTTCTTTACATGCCAAAATAAGTTGATACTTTTTGCTACTTGATTTGGAAGGGTTTGGTTTAAGTAGGCGAAATAAGTTTTTTTTTTTAAAGTCTGGTTGTAAATGTGAAAGGGTTATTTTCATCCATTTTCTTGTTTGATGTCGTTTTTAGAATATTGATTCATATTAATGCTTTTTAACAGGATGGGAATAAATTTATTATCTTCATGTGACCGATTTTTGATGAATATATATATATATATATATATATATACTTTAAGAAAAACAACAAACCGGTCACATTAGGATTATAAATTCATTTCCAACCTGTTACGCGTTTTTGAAAATTTCAAAAAAAAAAAAAAAACGCGTAACAGGATGGAAATAAATTTATAATCCTATGTGACCGGTTTGTTGTTTTTCTTAAATTTATTGCTCTGTATTGTCTGTTACATTGAGCTCTTTACCAGGAAAATTTAAAGGTTCACTCTTGAATACTTTTCTTGTCCTGATTGAATTACTCCCAATTCCGGTTTAACTGGACTAAATAATACTTATATATAAGAGCCATTCAATAAAAAGGAGAGTTTAAAAAAAGATTTTTTTGCATAAATGTAAACTCTGAATTGTTTAAAATTGATTGAAAAAAGAATTATTTTAATTCGCAAAAATATTTCTGAAATTATCAAATTCATTCAGTTTTAATTCTTTTATACAATTGCCGTTTTTGATCTGATCAGATTATTAGTTCCAGAATTATATTACTCTATTAGCAAAAAATGATTCAACTGGTTAGTAGACTTAGTTTTAAAATCTGCATTAACAGTAAATTTTGAGCAGAAATATTGAAAAGGTATCTACTATGATTAGAAATTCCATTATCTTGAAATCACTTCTTATTCTTCGTTCTATTACAGTAGATAATCTTAATTCCTCTAATCTCTTCCTCTAATAGAATTTTTTTTACTCGTTTTAGTATTCATAGAATTCTTCTGTGTATGCCCTCCAATCTTAATATTATATTCTATTTCTTATGTTTTGATGATAATACGTAGGATTGAGTGCAATATTCTATACGTGGTGTTTTTAGAAATAACGTTTGGCTTCCTTTAAATAATATATCTCACCCTCCAGGTAATCATTCCATTTGCTCACGATACAATAGACCAAATATGATTGTTATCATTAAATGTATCATCAAAACCAACCCTAAAACCACATTCCTTATTTAATTTTTTGATTTCTCTGTTGCTTAATTTATATTCACCTTTATTGTTTTTGCATCCAATATGTTGTACTTTAAATTCTTCGATGTTAAATTTTACTCTCCAAATAAATTTCCATTAAGAAACTTTATATAGAAGCCATATTGTTGCAAGTATTATGTTAAAAAACGGTTGGCCTTTCGATTTGTAAATGGCTAAAGAGTATTTTCAGAAATAAGAATGTTTCAGCATCAAAATCTTCAGTAGTATTCTCTTAAAGTCTTTTTTTTTTCATTTCTTCAATCAATTCTATCAGATACGGGCAAACAAAAGAACTAATTACTTAACAAATTAGATTACTATCTAAAAATATAAAATAAAATAAAATAAAACAAGCCAGTTATTCATCCAAATATCCAATTTTCACCATGGCTTTATTTTGAGAATAAGAAAGTTTTCTTTATTAAATCTTCAGACTCATAGAAAAAATTATAGTATCATATTTACCAACCCCTCCGCTCCAGAAGGATAAGACACAAGGTCAATTTTTAAGCGGAGTTATAATAGGTTTGAATTCAGAGTTTTCCTTCTCTTAGTCTCACCAAGGCTGAAGAACTCAGTCTGTCCTACTATTTACCCATAGCTGGAGGGAGAATAATTGGATTCATACCTTTCCCAAGGGTATTAGTGCTATGTGAAATGCAATTAGCCTGGTCTAGGATTTGAACTCGTGTCATCGTGTCCATTTTCTACGACGATAACCATTATTATATTATATTAAAAAATTATATTATTGATACCTGATAGAACCTTCCAGAAAATCCTGAATAGAGTTTGTAACATATATAAAATAGAAACAGCTCTTAAGCTAAAATATATTTCAATAAATAAAAAAAGCATTTAAAATTATTGTCATATATTACCAGCATTACTATGCTACTTATCAATATAATCATGATGTATTGCCCCGTTTCACCCAAGCGTATAAATACCCTCCCTGAAGAACGTGGTTTCAAGTAAAATGCAAGTAATCCAACCAGATGACACTTTTCGATATCCCAACATTGATTTCATTCTGTTACGTACTTGTTAGTTTAATAGAGCATATCAACCTTCTTGGGTTATATAATGCAAAATTCATCCTTCCAAAAGAATAGTCCTGTTAATATTTAACCCATTGCTGGGAAGATAAGCGGGTTCATGCCTTTATCTAGGGTATCCGTCCGAAAGTGAACGTAATAGCGTGACTGGATTTCGAACTCACTTACTACGATTTCGCAGTCTAGCGATTTAACCATTACACCAGGTGGACACGAAGGCTTTTCTGAATCAAACTTTTTCTTGAATCAAACCTTCAACGTACGCAATGTTGTATTTTGATGTTGACAAATTCATCGATCTAAATGCTGACAACATGGAAGAGTAGCAAAGTCCGATATATATATATATATATATATATATATATATATATATATATATATATATACATATATATATATATATATATATACGAGGATCATTAAATAAGTTTCCAGACTTTTTTCGTATGGGCGCTTTTATTGATAGTACAGGCATGAAACTCTAGTCCCCTTCGAAGTAATCTCCTCCGGCTGCAATGCACTTGTTGTACCTTTCCAACAACTTATGGAAGGCTCCATGGAAGTCCTTTTGTGTGAGTGTGTGTCAGTGATCTTCGTCACAGCCTCTTTCATATCCTCAATTGTCTCATAACGACAGCCTAGGGAATAACCAAAAGTCACAGGGAGCAAGGTCTGGACTTTAGGGAGTCTGAGGAACTGTCTTGATGCCCATCTTGGTCAAATAGTCTGTGACTGCTGGACATGCCACTGAGCCGATTTCATGAGTAATTTTAAGTCTCATTGGGTGCCCTTTCATTCGGCCTTGTGTCACATCTGAGCAAAGCTCTTTGTAAATTACTACTTGAAGCTATTATGGGCGCCTCTGGTGGTGTAATAGTCAGCAAGCTAGACAAAAAACTTATACATGGGATTTCGAGTCTCATAGGGCACCCTATTCATTCGGCCTTGTGCCACGTTTGAGGAAAGTGCTCTGTAAATTGCTACCTGAAGCTATTATGGGCGCATCGGATGGTATAATTCTAAACAAGCTAGACTTGTAAACTTTCACGAGTAATTTCAAGTCTCATTGCAAAAAGCTTAATAAAATATTGAACATGGAGGAAGATGCTATGGACGTTTTCATGCTTTTCAATTTTTCACAGGGTGTACAAAAAAAATCACCTACTTCGGAAAATAGACTTCCCAATTGTTAGAACCAAATCCAAATGAAGAAGAGGAAGATTTTTTTTTTGTAGCATCAGCAATTTCATCAACGAAAACCCCTCTGACATTGTCCCTCAAGGTTATTAAGTTCCACGATGTCCGTTATAATAGGAAAAATCGAAGAAGTCTATGGAGAAAAATGCTGCATAAATATCTGAAAAAGTGCCAGGAATCTCTTTCAAGGAGACTTATTGCCATCTTGGATTACGAGTATGTCAGCACTTTGGATACCGGAAATCGTCATTATTCTTCGACAGGAAAAATATAAAGAAAGAGGATGTCATCTTCAATTTGTTCATTTGCCTCGTAATTCTAAATGTAATAAAAAATATTTGAAATCAAAAAATGTTTTTTTTTTCCACTTCATAAACGCTGAGAAAAAAAATCTATCACAACAGAAAATGTGATTTCTTGAATTTTTTTTAGCTGTAAAAATTCCTTTGAAGAAATCTGACGCTGACGAAACGTGATTGAATCTTTTTAAATTTCAAAACAAGTACAAATGAACGGATTTTTGAGTCACAAAAGCCGTATTAATTATACATGTTCCTGAGCTTTTTTTATTCTGTCATTTTATCCTATTTATTTTTTCTTCCCCCCCCCCTCGCAGCTCGACTCTTTGTTAGGAGTTATCACTTATGATATTTCATAAAATTTCTTTTAAGTGTTCAAGGTTGAAATAACCACATGAAAGTTCCCATTTCCGGGTTAGCAAAGCAGTGATACGAATGTTGAAAGAATTAGGAAAATAGAATTCATTCAAAATGGCAGCGAGCCTCTTTTGACAAGAAAACACCATCTTGGATTAGATGGATAACAGAAATGTCTATTATTACACTGCGGGGAAAAATATATAGAAAGAGAAATCCATCTTGAATTTGAATATTTTCCTCGTAATTCTAAAAGTAATTGAAAAAATGCTTTTATCTTTTTGTGTTTTTTTTTGGGGGGGGGTCAATTTTAAAAACGTCGAGAAAGCAATTTTTCACTACTAAAAAACGTGATTGTTTTAACTTCAAAAATACTAATGCAGAAGTCTGATGCAGCCGAGAAGTGTCTTTTTTAATGCACACTTCACAAAAACCATTTTATCTTTACACTTTTCTTAACTACATTATTCTTTTGCTTTATTTTTTTAACTTTAGTCTTTGTTCAAAGTCATAACTGAAAAAAAATTAATGAAACTTTTATAAAGTGCTAACACTTGTAAAAGCCACAGAAGAGAGTTACGTGTTTCCGGTTTACCAATACAGTGATACTAATTTTAAGAAAAGGCAGAAAATGCCGAATTAATATTAGATTGACAAGAAGTCACCCTTATCCTGAATACTAGAAATCTCTAGTACTACTTTACGAGAAAAATATGAAGAAATATGTCCATCTTGAATTTATTTATTTGTTCAGTAATTTTCATTATAATGAAAGCAAACGTTGTTAAAAATGTTGTATCTATAAACGCCGAGAAAGAAATCTCTCTCTACCAAATAAGATTTATTTGATTTTTTTAAAATTCCCAGAAAGAAAAGTAGTGCAACAGAGATAATTTTGGGGTGCGTTTTTTTTTCTTTATTTTTCAAAAACACCATCACAATTCAAAAAGTACTTAACCGTTTAAAGCATTGTATAACACTATAGGTTACACGGTATGATTGAAAGCTATTGAACCCGAGGTCAATCTGAGACAACGGCTATGATTGGATAGTTTCAGTCATGTAACCAAAATGATTCTAAAACCTAAAAAATAGTTTGAAGAGTCAATTAGTGGTACAGCACGCGTTCAAAGAGATCTCGAAAATGCTTACATCCATAAAGGAGTCGAAGACTTGTTTGTTATCCAAGCAAAAAAGATCTAAGACTGTGGAGGTTACAGTAACAAACAAAAGTTGAATAGAAAAGTAACACGAAGTAACAACGGATGAGAACAAAGATGGCGACCGAATGTTGAAGACAGAAATCCGAAAAAAGAAGAAACAAAGAAGAAAAGATGAATGAAAATCAATATCAAACATAGAAGAAGCAAAAAGTAATCTATCAGATATAAGCCCAATTCAGTCTGAGACAGAGTAAAGGACTATGTAACACACACACACACACATAGATATACATAAGAATTTGATGGTCTATCCATGTATATACTGTTCTGTGTGTACACGCCCATATTTTGTATAAAACAGTGTCATTAAGAATGACTTTTGGAGACGACTTACTCTTTACCTATCGCAAAATGCCTCTTTTGGCCAAAGTCGCTGGTCTTCAATGATGAAAATATTAATTTGTATGTGGAGCATTAAGTTTAGTTTGGTTTGTCTGTTTAATGGCATATCAACCTCCGTCGGTGATTTAATAGCAATAATACTATTCAACCTATAGCTGTGGGATAAGGGAGCACTATACATACCGGCCATTTTACCTTGTGGGTAAAGAGTTCGTCAATGGTCCAGGAGACCGGAATTCAATCTTCGGTCGACTCAAACTAAAGACTAAAAAAATTGCATTTGATACCTTCTTGGTTAATCGTAATCAATGAGGACCATCCTATCAACCTTATGATTGAAGAAGGCACCCGTGTGTGCACAGTTGGCTAATAAGACCAATTTGTGCGCGGGAGAATCTTGGGCAGTGAGAACAAGGAATGGTGGCGGCAGTGGTTAATGTGGCAGTGCTTTTTCTAAATTTTCTGCGCAGCTGAGTTGCTGTGTTTCTTCTGGTTTCACAGGATTTCGCTCCATGTTTGAAAACTTCACGCCACTTGTCTCTGTCCTGCACCAGATATTCTAGCCAATAAGGGGCAATACCGAAAGATTTCATGAAGAGCTTCAGTGTGTCTTTGAATCACACTTTCTGACCTCCTTGGGGGCACTTACTCTGAGATAGTTCGCCGTAGAGCAGTTTGTTCAGGAGGCAGTGATCTTTCATGTGGACAACATCACCAGCCAAACAAAGCTGTGATTGTGTTAAGATGGCGTAGATGCTGGGAAGAGAAGCCCGAGTTAAAACTTGGGTGCCTAGGATGCGTTTTGGCCTTTTGATACCGAGAATCTTCCCCAGACAGGTCGTGTGAAAGTGGTTTAGCTTCTTTATATGCCATTGATATGTTGTCCATGTTTCACAGTCATAAAGGTGGATGGTAAGAATTACAGCTCGGTATACCTTGATTTTACTTGCCTCCGAGATGTCTCTTCGATTCCGTACATTCCTGTTGAGTCGACCAAAGATGGCACTCGCTTTTGTGAGTCTGGTGTTTACCTCGTGATCCCTGACGAAAGACTTAGAGAGGGCACTGCCGAGGTAGGAAAACTTTTCTATCACTTTCAGTCGTTGTCCCTTGATGGCGATGTTCGTCTCGAACGTATTGTTTTCCAGGTGCTGGTTGGTGCATCACTTGTGTCTTTTTTGTGCTGATGGTTTGGCCAAAATTATCACAAGCCATTGAGAACTTGGCAACACAGTTTTGCATGTTGGTTTTGGTAGTAAGGAGATTCCGCAGTGATTATCGGTTCCCTTAATGTTTGTAAATATGGATGATGGAGGGGCCCTTCAAGTCCTGTGCTAGTTGTTCTTTCACACATATCGACTGAATGAGGGACAGAAGTTTACCTCTCAGCGCTGATCAACCCTCCTAATAGATTTCCGCAGGAATTGAGTCAGATCCTAGTGCTTTGCCGCTGGATAGTTGACGTATAGCTACTAAACTTCCCTCTGGGTTGGAGTGACATCGGGTGATTCGTTCACTGGGACTTGCGGCAGTCGTTCAATGGTCCTGTCATTGATAGAAGATGGCCTGTTTAGTACACCATCGAAATGCTCAGCCCACCTCTCCAGGATTTTCTTCCTTTCTGATTTGAGCTTGGTTCCATCTGCTCTCAGAAGCGGAGATGAGCCGGCACTGGTGGGACCGTTGATCTCTTTCAGACTGCAGTGAAAGTTTTTCATGTCATTCTTATCTGCGTCACTTTGGATTTCATCAGTTCTAGCGCTCAGCAAGGAATCTTGCATTTCGTGCAGATTGATCTGATCGGTGCTATGGACGGTCCTTAGAGTGTCTTTATTATTAGTACACTGAGGGTTATGGAGGTGGACCAGGTGGGCTGCGCACTTTTTTCCTGTGAGGTCCATGATCTCGGCATGATTCACATCAGACCACTCTGTCTGTCTTCTGGTTTATGGTCTTAAACAATCCATATCTGTGCTATAAACGATGTCCCGAAGAGTAATCAACGCTGCTTCTACATCTAGCTCGTTCAAAAGGATGGTATCAAGCAGCTCGTCTAAGGCCTCAACAAACGATTGCTGGGTTGGAACGTCTTTTAGTTTCGTGATGTTCAGTCGCTTTGATGCTTTTTGCCTTGTGGTGTTGTTTTAGGCTGGACACTGATATTTAGTTTAGAAATAATTACATCCTCTTTATCTGTCCATCTTACAATGACATAGTAGATCAAATGCCAGTGCTTAGAGCGGAGGTATATCCAGGATGTCTTGTTGTGAGTAGGGAGACGGAATACCGTGTTGGGGATTAAACGATTATGCTTGGCGCAGGTCTGAAGAAGCAGTAGGCCGTTGCTCTTGCATTTTCCGGTCACGTTTTTATCCAGTACTCCTTCACTTGTGCAACCCTTGCATTAAAGTCACCAAGAATGATGAGCTTGTCTGCAGCAGGAACAGTGGAGATAACATATTCAAAGTCTTCATAAAACTTGTCTTTTATCTAATCAGTGCAGGTTATGGTGGGAGCGTAGGCGCTAATGATGGTAGCGAACGTTTTCTTGTGATGAAGTGAAAGTCTCTTAGTTATGAGGCGGTCATTCCCCTCTTTCTGGGGGCAGGCTAACTTGCCTACGAGAGAAGTCTTGATGGCATAGCCCACTCTGGCTTCGCGTTGATCATCGGGTGCACGTCCACTCCGGAAAAAAAAGAAGCGAGCGACTAAGTGACAGGTGTGGGTAAACTGGAAGTTGAAGCTACAGATCTGCTCACTGGCGACCCAGGCTATATGGTAGCTCCTTACTGACTGGAGCTGAAGTAATGTTCAGTATTCATCTGATTGTCTGACCAGCTCTCTCTTGGACAGCACTGCTCACCACGCAGCATGTGGAATGGGCTAGAAAAGGTGCCCCAAACATTGCCTGATCTACTTCACCCTGGCCGGCTTACCACAGTCAGCGAGGACCTCTCTCAATGCAGTCGAAACAAGAAAGCAAAAAATTAACTCTGAACATCACCGCGTGGAACGTCCGCGCGCATATTGACCGGGAAGACACAGATTGACCTCATAGACGTACCGCTCTTATAGCTTATGAACTTGCCAGGTACAAAATCGACATTGTCACTCTCAGGGAGATCAGGCTGGCAGGCAAGTAAAAGCTGACTGAAAAGAGTTCAGGCTATTCTTTACCCAGCATAAGGTACGAGGTGCAATCCAGGGAAAAGAGAAAAGTGCCCCCACCGCTACACCTCGTTGCAGTCGCTATTGCATAGAAAGTTTTCGGGTTCTCTCGACTACGATCGCCAACTTGACTTTTATACCTTTTCTCAATGATATTAGAGTGAACGTAATAGCACGACTGGAGTTCGAACGGGCTTACTTCCATGAGGCAATCAAGCACTTTAGCCATTAAAATTAGATTTATCCTATATAACTTTTATAGAACATATTCTCGACTATTAATCCGAATATTCTCCCTTCAGATATGGGTAAATTGTAAGCCAGAGTGGGCTCTTTCATCTTGGTGTGGAATCTTGTATACGAGAAGAAAAACTATGTATATAAACCTGTTAAACTCAGCTTAAAAATTGGCCTTGTGTCACTTCCTGTTCATGCAGAATATCTGAGTAAATACATGCATTTGAGAATAAGTTTTAAATGTTATATATTGATGTGAGAGGTCTGTAGTTGTCAAGATTCTTTTTATTGTCTTCTTACTTATTCAACAGAATCACTTTAGACAAACCCGTGAATCCACAAACAGAGGGAACTCATACATTTAATGCCAATTTCGAGATCTACTCATGAATATACTGCCCCTAATTTCTTGATATTCCAATCAAAATGAGCCAGTTCTTGGAGTTGTCGTATGCATATCAAAAATAATTAGATGTATTCACAATGTTGAAATGTCTTTTATTTAATTTATTCAAAGAAATTGGAATAGAAAGAAAGTTAAACGAATTAGAAGGGTGTTTTTTGTAAATTTTGTAAAATCAATTGATATGTTATGTATTAATAAGTCCGAGAATTATTGTCAGAATTTCAATTTGAGCTGCGCAGGATATTATTTTCAGACCATGTGTCTATTATTCAGCACTGAATTAGGTGCATTGAAATTATAATAAATATTCTAAATATACTTTAAAAATAAATATCCATGGTGCAATAAAAGTGCTTTCATATGATTAGCCAACGTATTTCTCAATGTAACAACGTGAATTAATATTAATATACATGTGTGTGTGTGTGTGTGTGTGTGTGTGTGTGTGTGTTCACAATGAGATATAGATAAAAGCGTCAGATCAACAAGATTGATATATGCGGGTATGTTACACAAGAAACTCATTGGGGGAGTCTACCCTTCTACAGAGATACAGTCGGTATATTCTACGGCCCCAGTCTACTGGGACACCTGAATTCGTGATTTTTTGAAAACATTCATCATCATCATCATATCGCACTGGTAGCACGGATATCCCTGACCCTCTCTCGCCACTCCTTCCTATCGTTCACCGCCCTAGACAGGTCTTCAGGACAACATCCCGTATCCTCACATAGCTGCTGAATGTATGTTCGTGCTGGTCGTCCTGCTTTTGCACGGCCATGTGTGGGGGTCCGTAAGAGTACATCTCTTATGAGTTCGTCCCTGCTTCTCCTGCAGTGTCCTGCATGTCTGGTTCGTCTAAATTGTATAGTTTTCGTGATAGGAGGCAGGTGGCCGTACAGTTGGTGTCTTGAGGGGTGTTGCCGCCAGGACTTTTTCAAGATTGCTCGCAGCATTCTTGTGTAATTGCCGTCTAGCTTCTTCTCCAGCCGTTTTGTTAGAGTCCCTGTAGTGCAGCCATATAGCAGTATCGATGTGACCGCTGCCTGGAAGAAACTGCGTTTCATTTGAAAGCATTAATAGCTTTAAAAATATCACGTCCCAATGTGTACGCAGATAAAGATGATGAAGACTACGTTTACACAGATAAAACGCTGAACTTTTTACCACATGTGATCTCAGAGTCACTGACTCTTATCTTGTCTTGTCTCAATTTAGATGAACCAGCCATGTCATAAGAATGAATGAAGACAAAATATTAAAAGTGATCCTATATAGTCAGCTCAACAATTGTGCGCTGAATGTAGGTAAACCTTTGTTGCATTTTTAAAATAAGTGCGATGACAAACTTAAAACCCTATCTATTACCATACATACATACAATATATATATACATATATATATATATATATATAGAGAGAGAGAGAGATGGGAATGTAGTGTGTATATGTATGCTCTACGAACACAGCATTATCATTAAGCCAGATAGCACAGATTCCCTTGATTCTCTCTCTCTCTCTCTCTCTCTCTCTCTCTCTCTCTCTCTCTCTCTCTCTTTTCCCTCCATTCCTGTTGGTTACAGCTTTGAATTTGTCCCCAAGGCTGCTATCAGAATCCGAAGATAATTCATGTAAGTCTTTGCTGGTTCGTCAACACTGATGAGGCCATGTGTGGGAGTCCATTACAGAACGTCTCAAATTAATTCGGCCTTGCTTAATAGACGTGACCAGCAAGTCTCATTCGTCTTAACTTAGATAATTTGTATGATAAGAGTCAAGTGCCCACACAGCTGCTGCTTCATGCAGGGTAGCTTTCAGGACTTATTCAAAACAGCACGTTGCATCCTTTTCTAGTTCTCACCTAGCTTCTTTTTCATGCATTGTTGTGGCGCTGTCATACAGTCATACCGATAAGCTACAGCATGGAAAAAATCCTGTTTTATTTATATAAAGAACGATCTGATCGACAAAGTCAGTAGTTTTTAATATATGTCAACATGATGTTATTTCATGAGTTTTAGCCCTTTAAACTGAAGCAACTGTTTCAGAATTATATCTATATATAAGCAAATAGATAGATAGATGATTGCATCATCTCTGCTGTTGATGTCTTTTTTATTAATGGGTTAAAAGCACTGGAAAATCGATGGAAGAAGTGTGACGAACAAAAGGTGGGGTACGGAGCTATGTTGAAAAATAAATCTGTCACATTTCATGATAGTACCTTAGTCAGTCTATGAATTTTTCATCCAAACATCGTATATATATATATATATATATATATGTGTGTGTGTGTGTGTGTGTGTGTGTGTGTGTGTGTGTGTGTGTGTGTGTGTGTGTTATATTCTTTTAATGAAAGTTCCATGAAGACATTTGTATTTTTAAAGATTTATTTATTTATTTCGTTTTTACATACGTGTATGTTTTCGGCTTGTTGCTTTCGTCAGAGAACAAATATGGCACAAGGCTTTGTGAACGGGATACTCATTGAGATTTGAAATCATTCGTGTTTTAATTTCTAACGATTTTCAGTTGGTATTGATCACTAATATTGAAACAAAGTCCTATGAATTTAAAATGCTGAATTTTACCAAATGTTATGCTGTATTTTTGTTTGTAAAATAATGCTTAAACTGTGCGTTTTAAATGTAAAGACACTCTTACTATAAACCCAAATTGAATATATGACTGTCCAAATGTCAGCGAACACGGCAAAACGTTTTTGAATCTTTTCTAAATGCTAAAAATTGTTAGAGGCCTAACAGTAGTTTAGAAGAAAAAGTAAAAGCCTAAAGCTGCCTATGCTACCACACACAAAAAAAATTGTCATTGGTAAAAACTCTATAATTCCTAAAGCCTCCCCGGCTCCTAACGGTAGTATAGAAGAAAAACTAAAAAGCCTAGGAAAATGTCCGAATACTGCAAAAAAAAAAAAAAAAAATTCAGTACCAGTGAATGTCTGACGAAAGTACATTAATCTTGGACTTTAAGTAAGTTAAAACTTAAGAAAACTTAAATCAAAATTACCCCCCACCTATTTTTTTCGTACACATCGGAAGCAGCATGATGTACGTAAAGGTATTTGAATGGACGACCAAACTCAATACCTAAACAGGTCCTGGACGGGAGTTTGACGACTTTACGCTCAGGATCGTTAGTTCGATCGCGGAACTACTGCTGCTCCTCTATAAGAGTGGCTTCTATAGAAGATAATAAAACAGCCATCGAAAGATAACCATGACCCACACACAAACCACATACACAAACTGCATCGCTCTTCGCGCGGGTAAAAAAGGGGCGTGTCCTGCTGAAAAATCAGCTACAGAGCTTAAACGACAAAAACTACTAAAATGCAAGCAAACACTACAAATAGCGACATTTAACGTAAGAACCTTAAATAGAATAGGACAACTACCAGAGCTAATCGCATCGGCCGTAGAACATAAGATTGACATAATATGCATACAAGAACACAGATGCACGCACACCGAAGATATCAAATATCACGAAACTGGCAATGGATGGTCGCTCGTCACTGTATCGGCATGGAAAAACTGTCAACGCCGCAGTAGGTGGGGTAGGATTGCTTATAGGACCAAGAGCATTAAAAACGCTAAATAGCATTGAGAAAATACAACCTAGAATGATGGCAGCTACATTTAACGGCAACCCCAGAGCAACAATCATCTCCTGCTACAGCCCTACCAATGTTAGTGAAGAAACTGAACTAGTCACCTTCTACGATGAGTTATCCTCATTAGTGCGTAGCATCCCGAAACACAACATGTTAGTCATTGGCGGAGACATGAATGCACAAATCGGGAAAAACGGAAACAACAAATACAGCCTCCACAACACGTCAAATAGGAATGGGCAACATCTAACAGATTTCATGATAGAAAATAGATTAGCATGCCTCAATACAAACTACCAAAAAAGGGAGGGAAAACTATGGACATACACGTACGCAAACAATACTAAAGTTCAGATAGACTACGTCCTTATAAACAAGAAATGGAAAAATAGTGCAATGAATTGCGAGGTATACTCCTCTTTCGAGGGTGTGTCCACCGATCACCGAATAGTCACGGCGAAAATACGGCTAAGCCTACGAAAAAACGCCAAACGAACAGCAACCACCAAACACTATGACTGGGCCCTTTTGAACAACAGAGATATAAGAGATAAATACGTATTAGAATTAAGAAACAGATACGAAACACTACAAGAAAGGACGGAAAAAAGTACACCAAACGACGAATATGAAAATTTCGTCAATTCGCACCTCAAGGCAGCAGAGAAATGCATTCCAACAAAACATAAAACTAATTATAGAGTCCCATGGGAAACTTTAGCGGTGAGAGAAAAACGTGCACTACTGAAAACAGCCTCCAAAAACTATCGAAAAAACCCAACAAACACAAATGCCTTAAAACTAAAAACGGCACAATATCAATTAGCAGGCATATATATAAAGGAACAGACAGAATACATTCAAAATCAGATAGATAAGATTAGAGACTCGGTGGAAGATAGACAATCTAGGATAGCCTGGAAAACAATAAACGAAGTGAGTAGAAGAAAGAACACAGCCAAAGCAAAACTGAAAGCAGCAAACCAACAAGAAAGAATAAAACTGTGGAAACAGCACTTCGAAAACCTACTAGGAAACCCACCGAAAATAACACATGAACCAATCACCAGAATAATTAGTAAACAATTAGACATTAAACTAGGACAGTTCTTCATATGATTAGCCAACGAAGAACTCGACTCGGTTCTCAGAAAAATTAAAAATAGGAAAGCTGCAGGACTGGACGAAATTCCCCCGGAAGTATGGAAGACCAGACAATTCGACGACATACTGTTCCGACACTGCAATGCAGTATACAATCAAAACCCGATAGATAGATGGATGAAGGGATGCATACTCCCCTTCCCTAAAAAGGGGGACCTCGGATTAGCCAAAAACTACCGAGGCATAACACTTACATCCATAGCAGCCAAAATCTACAATGCCCTACTACGAAACCGCATAGAACCCAAAATCGACAACATACTTAGGAAAAACCAAAATGGCTTCTGAAGAAATAGATCCACGACCTCACAAATATTAACCATCCGTAGAATCCTTGAAGGTGTACGGGCAACAAACCTACAAGCGACATTAATATTTGTCGACTTTACCAAGGCTTTCGATTCCATTCACAGAGGAAAGATGGAACAAATCCGACTAGCGTACGGCATACCTAAAGAAACCGTAGCAGCAAAAACGATTCTCTACAGAAACACCAAAGTAAAAGTACAATCACCAGATGGAGACACAGAATAATTCGACATTGTAGCAAGAGTACTACAAGGGGACACGCTGGCTCCGTACCTCTTTATCATTTGTCTAGACTACGTACTTAGAACATCAATTGACAAAATCAGAG
Source organism: Sepioteuthis lessoniana (assembly GCA_963585895.1). NCBI lineage: Eukaryota > Metazoa > Mollusca > Cephalopoda > Myopsida > Loliginidae > Sepioteuthis > Sepioteuthis lessoniana. Next base: position 64,547,938 of record OY757939.1, on the reverse strand, counting down.
AGAATGGCTTCGAGCTGACGAAGAAAAGAAGCAGAAGGTACCCCGCAAAAACAATTACCGACGCCGACTACGCTGACTACGCCGATGACATAACGATACTGGCAAATACACCCGGCCAAGCCGAAACACTACTGCATAGTTTGGAACGAGCAGCCGCAGGCATAGACCTCTAGGTTAATGTACACAAAACGGAATATATGTGCTATAATCAAACGGGGGACATCTCCACTCTAGACGGAACCCTTCTTAAACTAGTAGACAAATTCACTTACCTAGGAAGCAGCGTCACATCAACCGAAAAGGACATCGACACGAGGTTAACGAAAGCATGGACAGCTATCAATAGGCTATCGATTATATGGAAATAAGACCTAACGGATAAAATGAAACGCAGTTTCTTCCAGGCAGCGGTCACATCGATACTGCTATGCGGGTGCACCACATGGACGCTAACAAAACAGCTGGAGAAGAAGCTAGACGGCAATTACACAAGAATGCTGCGTGCAATCTTGAAAAGGTCCTGGCGACAACACCCCTCAAGACACCAACTGTACGGCCACCTGCCTCCTATCACGAAAACTATTCAAGTTAGACGAACCAAACATGCAGGACACTGCTGGAGAAGCAGGGACGAACTCATAAGAGATGTACTCTTACGGACCCCCACACATGGCCGTGCAAAAGCAGGACGACCAGCACGAACATACATTCAGCAGCTATGTGAGGATACGGGATGTTGTCCTGAAGACCTGTCTAGGGCGGTGAACGATAGGAAGGAGTGGCGAGAGAGGGTCAGGGATATCCGTGCTACCAGCGCGATATGATGATGATGATGAATGTTTTCAAAAAATCACGAATTCAGGTGTTCCAGAATATACCGACCGTATCTCTGTAGAAGGGTAGACTCCCCCAATGAGTTTCTTGTGTAACATACCCGCATATATCGATCTTGTTGATCTCACGCTTTTATCTATATCTCATTGTGAACACACACACACACACACACACACACACACACACACATGTATATTAATATTAATTCACGTTGTTACATTGAGAAATACGTTGGCTAATCATATGAAACTCATAAGAGATGTACTCTTATGGACCCCCACACATGGCCGTGAAAAAGCAGGACGACCAGCACGAACATACATTCAGCAGCTGTGTGAGGATACGGAGTGCTGTCCTGAGGACCTGCCTAGGGCGATGAACGATAGGGAGGAGTGGCGAGAGAGGGTCAGGGATATCTCTGCTACCATCGTGACATGATGATGATGATGATTGATCACTGCATTTTTTTCTCCAAGTGTGTCTACATTAGCCTGTATCACTCCTGATTGATCTTTAATATTTGATATGTTCTTGTCGTTATACTCCGAGTTATTGTATGTGTGTATTTGTGTGTGTGTGTGTGTGTGTATGTGTGAGTTTTAGAGTGGTTCCGGATATCTGCGTATATATATATATATGTGTGTGTGTGTGTGTGTGTGTGTGTGTGTGTTAACGGAAGATAAAACTGTAACAACCTGAGGGACAATGGCGACTCCGCTATAGATCTGTTCTGAGTTTTCTTGATGCCTCAGCCTAATTTGGCTACATGTGCTCACATCAATCTGTGACACTGGACGTTTGCAGTATTACTGCTGTATTAACCATGTATCGATTTACTGCCAAGTCTCGCATAAAGCACTGGTTCTCGTGAGATTTGTGGAGATAGTCAACGCTAAGACTTTTCTGTAAATTGATAGGTGACCACTTAGGAATCGTAAATACGAAAGCAGTCAGAGTCCTAAATGCAAGCGTTGGTAAAGCGTTTAATTTTGAGTACAGAGAAAAAACTATTAAACATAATGCTCTACACAAGCGTCATTCAATAAATAAGGAGGATTCTTTTCCTAAGGGGAGACTTATTATATATACGAGGGGGATTCAATAGATTAGTAGAATTCTTTTGACTAAGGAGGGTCCAATTATATATGCGAGGGTCATTCAATAAATAACGGGATTTTTTTTTTACTAAGAGGGAACCTATTATATATACAAGGGTCATTCAATAGATTTGGAGAATTCTTTTGACTGAGGAGGGTCCAATTATATATATGAGGATCATTGAATAGATAAGGGGATATTTTGGGACAAAGTGAAATATTTTTCCGATTTTTTTCTTATGAATGTTAACTCAAGATTGTTTAAAGTTAGTTTATTGCAAAAAGTATTGTAAATTGTTTTTGCATTATTCAAAATGGCGGAAAATTAAACAGAGTTATTCAGGTATGTCTGTCATAAAATATTTTGTGTCTAGAAAACTCTAACCATGTGAAATTTAAACGGGAATGTATTATGTGTACAGAAAAGTATGTTTGAGTGAAAATAATGTTTACAAAATGGGCTAAACAGGGTTTTTTTTTCGATACGAGTCAGTTCATGGATGGAAAAATATAAAATCTCCGGTAACGAAAACATTTCGGATGCAGCGATCGTTAAAGAAGTTAATGCTGAGAATCTACAGACATGAGAGGATCTATCACTATTTACTTTCCTGATTAAAATCCAAAATAAAAAATACTTCTTATTCCTCACTCCCTCCGAAAATTCGCCTCGTTTATTGAATTACTTTCATATATATATATATATATATAGATGATTATGATATATATATATATATATATATATATATATATATATATATATATATATATCATCATTTTTGGTATCTTTCCAGTTCAGTTTTGGTTTCATGATCTAAAACATCTTTGGGCCTTTAAATATGACTGGTTTCAACCCTCTGCTCTTAAGCTTCTCGAATATATATATATATATATACAGAGGGTAGATCAAAATGATCTAACACTTATTTAGATTTAATCAAATCAAATCAGGTTAAATAATGAAAAAAGTGTTTTTATTTTCCATATGGACATAAGATGTGATTTTGTTTTATTTCGTTTAAGGTTACTCATATGGATTGGACAGGCCAGTATCGTGCTTTCATTGGGGAAAAGTTTGTCAAGAACTAGTCAGTAAAGGCAACGCAACAAGCATTCCGTGTGCACTTTGGACATGGTAAACACGATCCCCTACCTACTCGAAACAGGATTTTATTATGGGTTACTAACTTCAGAGCTACTGGATCAGCATTGAAACGAAAATCAACTGGCCGGCTGCGGACCGGTAGAACTCCAGAAAATATCAAATCAGTAAATGCTTCAAATCGACAGTTTCCACGGCATCCAGAACGGAAATCTGCTGCTCTTGACCTTTCCATTAGAAGTCTGTGGATAATTCTTCTCAAGGATCAGAAAATTCATCTATATCTATAAAATGATATTGGTACTGGAACTCAGTTAAAGAGACAAGGAAAATCGCAGAATAGTGTGTGTGCGGAAATTCAACATGTACTCCGTGTTGCTTTTCAGTGACGAGGCTCATTTTCACTTGTGAGGTTGTCTGAATGAACAAAATTTCCGATGTTGATCCCAAAACAACCGTCGTGAGTTGCACGAACGCCCCTTGCATAGTTCTCATGTAACCATATGGTGTGCTTGAGCAGAATTTTGCATTTTTTTCAAAGAAGACAATGTTATAATGACTTACCGATACTGCCTGTTGCTCTGAAACCCAAATTCGATAAACTTGACGACAGAAATAATGATTGGTCTCAACAGCTTTGTGCAATAGCCCACATATCTGGACGTCCAATGGGAATTTTCAGGGAGATGTTCCCCGGTCATTTGATGTCATTGCGAGGTAATATCGGATGGCCAGCCCGATCACCTGATTTGAACCCGTGTGATTTTTTTTCTCTAGGATAGATAAAATCAAAGGTATAAATCATCACTCTCGATTTATTGAACAATTAAAAGATGCCATTTGTCAAGAAATTATAAAATGCTCGGTCAAGTTATGGACATCTTTGACCAACGTCTTCATCAGTGTATGGACAATAATGGCAAACATTTGACTGATGTAATATTTAAAGCGAAATAAAAAAAATGGCATCATATATACATTTGGAAAATAAAACCACTTTTTCTCATTATTTATTCTGATTTGCTTTTATTAAACCTACAAATGTGTCAGATCATATATATATAGGATGAGTCAAAATGATCTGACACATTTGTAGGTTTAATAAAAGCATATATATATATATATATATACTACCACCCCCGTTAAAATTTAGGGAATTAGCATACTCAAAGTATGTTCCTTTTTGTTTCTTATTTAGCAGTAAATAAGCTAATAACAGACAAGATACAAAACATTTTTCTGAATGTACTTGTTCTATAGCCATAAAAGAATGAAAGAATGACACCTTTTTACAAAAAAATATATGTATCTTTTATTTCTCTTGAAAGGATCTGAAGTTAGCGTAAGTGTGAAAGACAGTGACAAGGAGACGAATGAATACAGAGAACTCAGGCGAAGGACTGTTATATTGACCCATAACTTCTTCTTGGCCACGTTTTGCCATCTTCAGAGCCCAACTTTTGCTTCTCGGACCTCTTGACTGCCCGACCATATATCCGAGACTGACGTTGACTCAGTGGGTAAGTGTGTATACATAATTTCATAAGGCCTACGCGTTCTTCCGGCTCGTCCTACTGGCAGTAAACCCACGCATCTGCTTCTGCCTGCTTACACAGGTGCATCATGTATAGAGAAATCCCTGACCTTACTCGTTAAACAAGCTAGCTTAAATCATTTATTACGAATGGTATTTTTCAAGTCATTCACAGAAAAATATCATGGAATAACCGAATATTGAAGAAAGAATTATTAAATGATTTTGTGATTTACATTCCTAAAACTAATACAAGTTGAAGTTTACATATGCAAATCAGTCAACTATTACAAGACAGCTCTAGTGTGACGTAATTGAACGATTCCTAAAGTATTAAAATTGAATGAATGAATAAATAAATAAATAATTAAATAAAGCAGACAGTTGTCCGAGAATAGAAAGGGTGATGCACCGTGGTAATTAAAAATGACGAGGGAAGACTGGAGGTCCAGGGATCGTGTGCGCATGCGTAGAGCGAGCGGAAGCGAATGTTTCTGCCCAACACGATAGGCAGAAGTGAGAGGATGACTAGTGTCTTTTCGGAAGTTGACGGCAAGAGTTGATAAGGTAAAGACGTTAGTTGAACACCAGCGACGAAGATATAAGGAGACAGAAGTTTACGAGCCTCAAATTCTGGGGCGCTCCAAAAGAGGCTTTAGACTCAGTGGACAAGCATGTTAGAACCAGTAAAACATTCAAGGTCTGTGTCTGATTTACCTTTCCCTGCATCATGTTTTGCTTAAGATTGTCGCGTTGGCGTCGTCGTTTTAGTTTCTATACTTACTTTCTTTCTCTCGGCGACTACTTGCTACCTAGTAGTGAATAAACCTTTGAGTAGTTTAGCAGAGTTTTCGTGTTCGTCAACTTGTTACCACTTCGGGGTCACAATGGGGCCGAAAAATCTCAATGGTACACTTGGAAAACCCAACAAGCTTCAACAAAGGAACTCTCAATTGAAACAACGGAAAAGGCCTTTATTTTGTGACAAGATATATTTCATCCTGAAAAGATGCCTTCAACATCGCGAAACTAATTTTCTATCGAGGAGAAATTCATCTGAAATTTTAATAGTTGGTTCGTTGCTTGTTTGGGGTTTTATGGCATATCAACCCTTGTAGGTGATTTAATGCCAAATTCATTTTTATACAAATAATAAGTTCTATTCAAACAATTCAGTTTAGCATGAGTACACAATTTAATTCTTAAAAGCATTTCTATTTCAATATATTCAGTTTCGTCAAACAGTTCTAATTCAACCAGTTCAATTTAGTATAAGCATAGATTTTGTTTACACACAGTTAAATATCAAAACAGTTCTATATTAAACAATTCAGTTGAGCCTAAGTACAGTTTCAATGTCAGAAACAGTTTTATTTCAAACAATTCAGTTTAGCATACTAAACAGTTCTATTTAAAACAATTCAGTTTAGCATAAGTACGCAGTTAATTCTCTTTAACCCATAGATAGATCCCTATCAGATGCTACCACACCGGGTCAGAGTAGACCTAGGAGTGATGGCAATGAAGGGGTACTCCGCATTCCCCGAAGCTCCAGTATCACTGGAACCTCACCAACAGATCATTTAGTGTCATATCCAGGACACTCGTTGAGGGAGTCTTATACCCCTGCAGAGATGCAGTCGGTATATTCAATAGCCCCAGCTGACAGAGCAATTGGATTTTAATATGCACATGTGCATTGCTAGTTAAAGTATTGATTACCATCTTCCCTATTACTTTTTTTTAATGATATACAACCCCATATAATGAATAAAAAAGTAAAGTTGGCAACCGTCGTCGACGGTGACCCGAAGGCTCTTTTTTCGATAGCAACTACGCTAAGGTGTAAGGGAGGGTGCTACTCCATTCCAAGGATTTACCCACTTTACCCTTGATCCCTACCTTATAATGGTGAGTGTTAAGCGAGGAGGCATCAAGTACCACTTTTTGAGTCTTTGGTATGACTTGACCTAGGATTGAACCCAGGTCTCCCGGGCTATTGGCGTAAATAGTAGGGCAGACTAGGTTCTTCAGCCTTGGTGAGGCAACTAGTCTAGGAGAAGGAAAACTCTGAATTCAAACCTGTTAAACTCCGCTTAAAAAATGACCTTGTGTCATATCCTGCCCGAGCGGAGAGGTTGGTAAATATGATCATCGCCAAGGCCAATCCAGATTCTCGATTCATCACTGGATATAACATTCAACCAATTGTCCACACGACATAATTGTTTCTTTTTAGCCCACGTTCGTTAATTTCATTTTCTTCCGTTTGTTTGGTTTCTTTGTTTAACAGTATATGAACCTTCATGGGTTATTCAGTACCAAAGCTATCATTGTGAAAAAATTGTAGTGGTACTATTTAAGTCATAGCTGGTGGGTATAAGGTAGTTGATATCTTTCCCAAGGTTATTAGTCCAAAAGTAAACGTAATAGCATGACTGGAGTTCGAACTCGACGACTAAAGATGTCACTGGCATATATGTTAGCCACTGCACGATGGGGAATTCCCCTTTTCTGTTTGTGTTAGTTTGCATTTGTCTTCTCTCTATGTAAATCATATTTTATTGAGTCGATTTCTTGCAGATTGTTGAGCTAATTATTGTTATCTCACTTGGTTCTTGCAACTCCATTTCCTGAATGATTTAGGAAATTTACTTGTTTTTTCAGGCAGATGGTAATAACATTTAGAATTTAGAATCCCATAATGCCCTAACAAATTAAACCATAAAAAAACAACATTCTAATCGCCCAGTCGCTGTGGGCTGCTGAATACACCGGCTTCATCTATGTACAGCGGTAAAACTCCACCAACGAGTGACCTGGATATGACACCAAACAATCTGATGATGAGGTTCCAGTAATGCAGGAGTTTTTGGAAATGCTGCGTACTTCTTCATGGCTATCGCTCCCAGGTCCACTCTGGCCCGGAGTGGTAGCACCTGATAGGGTCTTATATATGGCTCAAACAGAACTAAACTCCGTATATATGCTAAATTGAATTGTTTGAAATAGAACTGTTTTGGCATTTAAACAATGTACTTATGCTTTACTGAATTGATTTAAATAAAACTGTTTTGACATGTAAACTGCGTACTTAAGCTAAACCGAATTGTTTGAAATAGAGCTGCTTTTGATATTTAAACTGACTACTTATACTAAACTGAATTGTTTGAAATAGAACTGTTCATATGTATGAAAACGGATTTGGTATTAAATAACCTACAATGGTTGATATGCCATAAAACCGAACCAAACCAAACCAAAACATATTTTAATCTTCAATAAACACCAATATCAGCATATAATTATGAATAAAACTTTTTGTAGCGTGATGTTCTTTACTTACCACAATATATTAGCCTAATAAATAATCAGTTGTTTTAATTCGAAATTATTTTGGAATAGTAAGCAAGATGTGTAATTATCGAATTAAAACGTTAAAATTTCAAACAAGTTCGCGGACACGAACTTAAAATACGGTTGTGAGCTTAAGATTTTAGTCTTAGAGGCGCACTTAGTGTAATGATTATTCTCAGTGATAATAGGATCGGTGATTCGAGTTCAAATTCTGGACGAAGCAGTTTGCATTTCACTTTATGCTAATTTCCTTTTGAAAAGCATGAAACTATCTATTCTCCACACGGTTATTAGTAAATAGTGGATTAGACTGGATTCTTTTGCTTTTGGTTGGGTAACCGGCATAGGAGTAGGAAAACTGTGAATTTAAAGCAGATTATTCTCTGCTTTAAAGTGACCTTGTGTCACCTCTTCCCCGTGGTGTTGGAGGAGTATCACACACACACAAACGCACACACACACACACACACAAATACACACATACACACATAGATAGATAAAAAAAGAGACAGAGTGATAGAGACAGAGTAAAACATATTTGGTCCAACAGAATACGAACTACATTTTGTTCCATAAGTCAAAGAGTCAGAGATCAGTTTCTATTTTCATTTGCAGTCTACAAGTATCTCACACCTCTAGAGACCTCGGCCAGATTCTTATGTGTTTCTACTTTTTCTTCCAACTTTATATACAAAAGAAAACATTCTCTCGAACGTTATCAACTTTCTTTCTTTTGTTTCTTGAATTATATAATTAAGGAATGATTTTTTTTTTATTTGAATCATTTTTCATTAATTATATTTTACCGTTCAGTTTGGTTGGGTTTTAAGCTATTCGGATTAAGAGTTCGCGTGTGTAGTCAGTTGATGCAGTTTACGCTCGCGCGCAAAAAATATGACAATAACCATTGTCATAATAAACCCCAGACTGGAAATGAGCCTGGAGGATGAATGACGCCATGCCCAGAAGAGATGGGCTGAGAATTTGGAAGATTTTGAAAAAGATTTAGTTGAGTTTTAACCATGTTGTTGAGAAGTTGGGGTCCGACCATGATGTTGAGAAGTTGGGGTCCGAGCAGGCAGTTGAGAAATTGAGAATGGACCACGAGATGTGCCGAACGTTGGGGGTGTTTTTAACGTAGTATGATTATGAAAGACTTTCAAGAACGTGTCGAAGAACCGAAGTCAGAAATTGATAAACGGTTCGTCTGTGTATTTGAGTCCGCCTGTTTTTGCCTGAATTTGATTTTCCCTGTATTTGCATTTCTATATGTACTGTTGGATTGATATCATTATGGCTGTGAGTATACAACATTTGTTTATCGTTTATTATACTTTGAATAAATTCGTGACCTGAGTTTAAATCTAGGTCAAGGATGTTTCCGTTTCACTTCTCGCTAAAGCATTTTAAAAAGGATCTTCTACCCTCTGTGATTGAAAAATACTAAAGCAGACTTAGTTCTTTAAACTTCACTAAATCATCAGTCTTGGAAACGAGAAACTTTGGATTCAAAACCAGCTTTACTCAACTTGAAAATTGACCTTGGGTCTCAAGCTGTCTGTGGGAGAAGGGATAGCGAAATACAGACATATTTTTAAATCCATCGCATTATCTCATTAAAATAAAGTATACAAATAATCTCTTTTCTTACAAGTACCAGATGTAATTTCTACGCAGCTCAACAAGCGGGCTTACGATGTGTACTAAAATAATCTTCAGCCGAAAATATCAAGCTCACAGTGGATAGTATAATGGGGCTAGATCTGAAATATCGAACTTCCGGTATATAGGAAAATAATGATCAGTCCGAAATAGTGGGGTTACGGGTTCAATTCATTATCAGCATTACCTGACGTGATCTTTCTGAGTCTGAAATATCCGGCTTATGGTGTGTAGTAAAATAGGACCCGAGGAGAACTTTTTGGTTGACGGTTCTCTTACACTCCGCTTAAAAAACGACCTCGTGTCACACCCGTCTACGACAGAGAAGTTGTAGAAATACGTACGTTTCATTGTCCTAATGAAAAAATTTTCCTAGTGATGCCATAACACAACGAAATATATAAAATTGATTTACCAAAATTGTTGGGTATTTCTTTTCTGTTCACATAGTTATATTCACACACACACACACACACACACACATGCTCACACAATTCACACTCACACTCAGATACGTATAGTTGCACTCTCATTCACCTGCACATACTTGCACTCACATTCAAACTTATACTCACACACACACACACACACACACACCTGTATGTTTGTGCATGTAAGTCTTTGTATGTTGCCGGAAATAATAATTTAAAAAATAGAATAAGAATTTTAATTGTATTTTTTAGCATCCAGCAATCGCATAATTTTATTCTCGATCAAAGTTTTGACAGCATTCGTTGAATTATTTATTTTTATGAAGACATAGGTTTTTTTAGACTGCTTCCAGGAAAAGAAAAGTTTCTTCGAGATTAGTAATTTACTTACAGATTTCTTTTTGTAGATTAACGAATCACAGACAGTTACTTAGGTTGATGGATTCATTTCTTTACAGTTGATCGAAAAAAAGCAAAGATTGTCTTAAGAATATTACTTTGAAATACAATTTGGCGTAGTAAAGAGTACCACAGCCTGTGACAGCTTCTATTGCTGAGTCTTTGGATTCTCATTGAGCTATATAATCTGTAGAGTTATCAGAATGGTTTTTGTATTTACCAAACACCTCCGCAACGAGTCGGTTGCAACACAAGGTCAATTTTTTAAACTGGTGTGCGCTGAAGCTTTATCTTCAAGAGTTGATTGGTTTGATTTGGTTTTATGGCATATCAACCAATGTTGGTTATTTAATGCATAAATTCTTTTTTTTTATCTATTAAATATATGATTTGTAAACACATTTCGCAGATACACAGGTCAATGAACAAACAATACTAACAATTCAATTTAGCTTGAGTCAACAAAATTAAAAAGGTTTCAAGTATTGCTATATATCACCAAAAATACAATTAAATATCAATTGTTTATACAAACCGTTCTATATCAACCAATTAAATTTAGCATAAGTCAGTTGTTTGCACTCAGTTTAAATGTCAAACAGTTCTATTTGACCCATAGATAGGACCATGTCAGGTGCTACCACTCCAGACAAGAGTTGACCTGGAAGCAAATGCAATGAAGGAGTACTCTGCATTCTTCAAAACTTCAGCATTAATGGAGCCTCGCCATCAGCTTATTTGGTGTCATATTCAGGACACTCGTTGGGGTTAGGTCTTACCCCTCTGCAGAGATGCAGTTGGTGTATTCTACAGCCCCAGCTAGACTTGTTTACGTACAAACACTAAAGAACCCTGTCCACCCAATAATTTTTCGCTTTTTTTAAATGTAAAAACAGTTGGATTCATAGTTTCACTGTGTAAATTAACGCGAAGTGAAATCCAAGGAACCTCGTCCAGGATTCGAACGCGGGTCACCAAATCTGTTTCTTAAGACAATAACTGGTATGCAAAGAGCATTTTCCGTAAGAATTATAATTGAAATTTTAGTATTTCTGAACTATTGAGAAACATTTTTGATTATATTTCTGTCCTAGTGTTTTCCAATAACTGGAGTAGGTCCAATAACTGGAATAGCTCGAGAATAGATTGATTCAGGCTTTTCCCTGAGGGCATTCACTCGAAGTGACATCCAAACAATCACATGAAGTTTTTATAGAAGGTTTTCCTTCTAAACTTTGCCCACTCGGCTGGGGCTGTAAAATACACCGACTGTTTCTCTGCAGAGGGGTAAGATCCCCTCCCCAACGAGTGTCCTGTATATGACACTAAACAATCTGATGGTGAGGTTCCAGCAATGCTGGAGCTTTGGGGAATGTGGAGTACCCATTTATTGCCATCGCTCCCAGGTCCACTCTGGCCCGGAGTGGTACCACCTGATAAGGGTCCTATCTATGGGTTAAATAGAACTAAACGGTGGTTGGCGTTTATTGTTTTTATGCAATTTAACTGCGTATTTATGCTGAACTGAATAGTTTAAAATAGAACTGTTTTGACATTAAAGTTGCGTACTAATGCGAAACTGAATTGCTCGAAATAGAACTGTTTTGACGTTTAAACTGTGTACTTATGCTGAACTGAATTATCTAAAATATAACTGTTTGACATTTAACTCTGTATTGCCCAGTCGACTGGGGCTGTAGAATAAACCGACTGCTCATTTGCAGAGGAGTAAGACCCCCCTCCCCAATGTGTGTCCTGGATATGAAACTAAACAATCTGATGGTGAGGTGCCAGTAATGTTGGGGCTTTGGGGAATATGGAGCACCTCTTCATTGCCATTGCTCCCAGGTCCACTCTGGCCCAGCGTGGTAGCACCTGATAGGGCTCTATCTATGGGTTAAATAGAACCAACGGTATGATTATGCAAAACTGAATTGTTTGATTAAACTGAATAGCTTGAAATACAAATGTTTTTCAACAATTGAACCGGACTTACATTTGAACAGTGTGCTTATGCTAAACTAAATTATTTGAAATAGAACTGTTTTTGACATTGAAACTGTATTTACACTAAACTGAATTGTTTAACATAAAACTGTTTTGAATATTAACTGTGAGTAAAAAAATCAGTACTTATTCTAAACTGAATGAGCTGAATTAGAACTGCTTGACTAAACTGAATAGCTAGAAATATTTTTCACAATTAAAATGTACTTACATTTAAACTGCGTACTTGTGCTAAACTGAATTGTTTGAAATTCAACTGTTTTTGACATTGAAACTGTACTTACACTAAACTGAATTGTTATATATAACTGCTTGAATAGTTTGAAATAGAAATGTTTTTGACAATTCAACTGAGTACTCATGCTAAACTGAATTGTTTGACATAGAACTGATTATTTACATAAAAATGGATTTGGCGTTAAATAACCTACAAAGATTGATATGCCATAAAACCCAACAAACCAAAGCAAACCTTCTAGACTGGCCGTCGTGCCAAGACTAAAGAACCGTATCTGCTTCATTATTTTTCCGTTGCTGGATTAAGGTGGGGGAAGAGACAAGCTAACGCCCTGAGAGTGTTAGCAAGAAGAGACAACCAAACACAAACATCCCTTTTTAATTAAGGATTTTTGTTAAGGGCCAAACCTAATGAAAAATATCAAAGTTATCCACCCTCCGGGGGGATCAAAACGGAGTTGACACCCAGGGACAGTGCATTGTGGGATTTGTAGGGACTGGAAGAACAGACACGTGAGACGAAAAGACAAACTTGGGATCCAACCATGGGACATAGACGGAAAATTGACTGGTGCATATAAAGTTAAAACACTGTTCCTGATCATAAGACGCTTGTCTCTACCTATGGTTTGTCATATTTACAAACCCCTCCGCTCAGGCAGGATATGACATAAGGTCAATTTTTAAGCGGAGTTTAACAGGTTTTAATTCAGAGTTTTCCTTCTCCTAGACTAGTTACCTCACCAAAGCTGAAGAACCCAATCTGTCCTACTATTTACCCATAGCTGGAGGGAGAATAATTGGATTCATACCTTTCCCAAGGGTATGAGTGCTATGAGAAATGCAATCAGTCTTTTCCAGGGTTTGAACTCGTGTCACCGTGTCCATTTCTTACGACGATAACCATTACACCACGGGTACCTCTACCTATGGTTTATAAACTTTATTGTTTTGTTGTACACCCACGTGTCTGTCACTTTTTACTTTTGTTTTTATATTTTCTTTGTTAGTAAAGACGCAACAATTTTCCTTCTCGAATGGTAGCCGTACCAAGGCTAAATAACCCAGTTTTCCCTACTGTTTTCCAATATGTGGCATGTAGAAGAATAGACTAATTACCGTACCAAGGCTTGAACTCAGATCACCGACTCCATTTCCCAAGCCTATAACTGTTACGTACAGCGTGTTTCCAATCAGATTGGTATTATTGTTTGATATTTTTCAACTGCTGAGAAACATTCAAAATGTTTTTAAACTTTCATATATAAATGACTTTTGTTTAAAAATGTTGAGTTTGTTATTGGAATACTAAAATTAACTCAGATATGTAATAAATAATACCTAATATCATCCGCTTTAATTGTTTCATTTTTCTCTGGAAATGATGAATATCTGATACCTTAGGTCAAGAAAAAACATAACTTTTTATTTAAGAAGCTGTAGTTATTCATGGGGAGGTATTATATGCAAATATCAGAAAGCATAGATGTGTTATTACATTTTTAACCCTGTCAGGGTAGTTTGAACTCCAGAACTGGAAGGTCTTGATTTTCAGATCACTAAATATTTTAGTTTCATTAATGAGTAGAGTGTTCGTCAGTGGTCTGGAAGACCGGAGTTCAATCCCAGGCTGAGTCATAACAAAGACTCAAAAAATGGTACTTGACGCCACCTTGCTCAGCATTATAAGGTAAGGATAAAGGGTAAAGTGGAGAAATCCATGGATTAGATTAGTCCCCCACCTACAGCTCGGTGAATTAGCTATTGAAAAAGGAACCTTTGGGTCACCCTCGATTAAGATCGCCAACTTTAGTTATTTACTTATGAGACTGACGCGTTACTCTAGTGTGTGATCTGAACGTCATGCGGATCCAGTTTAGAAGAATGGGAAGTGTGAAGTACCCATTTATTGTTATTACTAGGGTCCACTATAGAGAAGCAGTTTAGGAAACCACTTGAGAGTCTAAGCGCACTTCAGAGGACACAATCACTGTATTTCAAGCCATGCAGACAGACCTAAACTCAATGTGAGTTATATGGCAACTTATTTGAAATGATTCGCGGTATCAGAAATGTTACTGTTTTCGTATTTCCAAACATAAAAATCATCATTTTGCCTGACAAAATTTTCAACAGATACATTTAATATTTAATATTATTGTTTTATTAGAATTACTCAAGATATTCATGATGTGTTTCTTATACCTCGGTAGCAATTTCTCTTCTACGGATAGTGATGTCAACATACGTATTGGAAAGGCGTAGAATGCTATTGACAGCTTATCGACCATTTAGAAAGCTGATCTCCCTGAAAAAAATAACGGGAATTCTTAAAACCCGTAGGCGTAACAGTACTATTGTATGGTTACACCAGATGGACTTTAACGAAGAGCTTGAATTAAAAACTAGATGGAAACTATTCAGTAATTCTGTGGGCTATTTTGAACGAATCCTCGAAGCAGCACCCTTCAAAGCAGCTGCTGTACGGTCACCAGCCTCTCATCTCACAAACCATCCGAGTAAGACAAACAAGATAAGCTGCTCTCTACTGGAGAAGTAAGGAAGAACCCATAAGCGACGTTCATCTTTGAATTCCTTCCCATGGGCTCCTCAGTGTTGGCCGACTAGCAAATTATATACTTTTATTAGCTTTGCGCGGACACTGGATGCAGTCAAGAGAAACTACCCGGAGTGATGGCCCATAGAGACGGATGGTGAAAGAGGGTTAAAGGAAACCGTGGTCACACTTCGACTAGATGATGATGGTGGTTGCATTTTCATCATTAATAATCTCATAAGTTCAATATATATTAAAATCTTAGGCAGTTTTGTTGGATTACGTTTCCTTGGAAACTTTAAAGACAACATCTCAATGAGTACAAATACCTCTCACATGGATAGATGTTTTTATAACGTGTTTAACAGTTCATTCTCATAATTTCTCGTCCTGTCGTCTTATAAAAGAAACGATACTCGGGCGCGTACATATTCTCCCTAATTAACATGTACATTGGAATAAATCAAATGTTGAAAAAGAAGTTTTAGTTCTTACATTTTCGTTAGAGGAAGCACTGTGCTTCATTCACAGAAAGTTTAATTTGACAAGAAACATAGAAAGAAAGGAAAAAATAGAAGAGAAAAGAAAAGAAAGTGGACAAAACAAAGAAAGAAAGAAAGGAAGAATATTAACGAAGAAAACAGCAAAAGTAAAAGACAAAAGAAGTAAAAATTGAAGAAGAAAGAAAGATACTGACATGGCCGAAAGAAAACAGGAAGTCATAAAACAAACAAAAAAAAAGAAAGAAAGAAAGAAAGAAAGAAAGCGTTGATAAAGGAAAAGACAAAAGATAAAAGAATAAAAATGAATGAAAGAAAGAAAGAAATACTATGGCAGATTTGGTTCTCTTGCCTTAGTTTGGCAACCAGTCTAGGAGAAGGAAAACTCAACTGAAACTGAACACTGCCTTAACATTGACCTCGTGTCACATACATCCGGTGGAGGAAGGGGTTGGGTAAACGCATTTACATCAATAAAAACTAATGTCATTCCAAATGGAAGTAATGGTGCATCTGCCAGTTTCTGTAAATGGAAAAAAATTTTTAAATAAAAACAAAAGACGAAACAAAACAAAACAAAACAAAAATAAACGAAGCGAATAATTACCTGTCGAGTAAAATTTGTTTTATATTATGAATAAAGATAAAACTAAAAAAAATCCAATTCGGTGAATTTTCCGTTTTAAAAGACGACGAAGAAAAATAAAAGACGCTCCCTTGTCAGCTATGGATCAACCATGTGAAAAAAAAATGAATGGAAGTAATCGCTGAACATGAATTCAATCAACATCTCTAAAGTCTTCTTCCTTTTATACAAAATAGAAGTCATTACTAAAACAGCATCATCAATACGCTGTTAGCCTAATAATGAAAAAAATTCTCATGATCTAAAAACCTATCTTTCGGTTCTAAGAACAGACGATTGTGTATTCAGATCACGAAGGGCTCACCACTTGTATGTTTTATTGATTGTGTCGGCCCAAAAATAATGCGTTTTTCAGTACATTATTTCAGTTGTCAATACATTTATGCTTTGATATTTATGCATTAATTATATATCAAATTTGCATTTTGTTGTCGTTGATAAAAACTGTTGCTGCCTCAAAGTTTTTTTAGTAGAGAGGAGATAGGGTCGGCGCTTGCAATGAATAAATTGAAAGCGAATTCAACTTTTGAAAAGAATCACATGACGTGTCAGATGATTCAGAAAATTTCTTGAAACTGACCGTGACGGGGATGAGAAAAATCATCGGTAGTTTTAAACGCGATTTTAAGGATCTACATCGTAGGAGTGGATCTATTTTTGATAATGAACACGATATATATATATATATATATATATATATATATATATATATATATATAATATATATATATATATATATATATATATATATATATATATGCTTGATTAAATAGTAAAGACACATTTTGTCGATATGATTTAATTAAGATCCTTTCGAATTTCCTGATAAGTATCTCGAAATGATATTAATTAAATTATGTAGACAAAACGTGTCTTTACTATTTAATCAAACATGTTTAAATGAACGACTGCTGCCTAACCACACACACACTCACACACACACATATATATGCGTATAAAGATACACACACACGCATGCACACATATTTATACACACACGTAAATATATATATATATATATATATATATATATATATATATATATATATATATATATATATGTGTGTGTGTGTGTGTGTGTGTATGTATATATGTGCGCATGTGTGTGTGTGTACGTGTATCTTTATATGTACATAAATATTTGTATATATATATATATATACATATATATATATATATATGAATATTCATGTACGTATTTATATATACATACACACAGGCATAAAAACACACATGTATATGTATATATATCAGGGCATCTAATATATTTATCATATATATCTATACACACACACATGTATATATCAAATCATCTTTTACATCCTTCGCACACACACACACACACACACACACACGCAGACACATTATATATATCTATCTCTCTCTCTCTCTCTCTCTCTCTATATATATATATATATATATATATATATATATAAAGTAAAAAAATTGCTACTATTTGTTTAATGCTAAGATATTCGCCTGGTACCCATTCCTTACCTTTCAACTTTAAATAGCAACTATAGTTTGTTGGGATTTTGAAACATTTTTACTTTATTATCGACGAATATTGAACACTATTACTGTAAATCCTGGGAAGGAGTAGCGCCCTCCCCTACACTTTGGTGTTGTAGCTATCGAAAAGGGAGACTTCGGGTCACCCTCGACTATATTCGCCAACTTTTTTTTTATTACTGTAAATGTTTATGGCGTAATATTAACTAGTAATCCTTTTCAATGATATATTTATTTACCCAACCCCTTCACACGGGCAGGATGTGACACAAGGTCAATTTGTAAGCGGAATTCAACAGGTTTGAGTTCAGAGTTTTCCTTCTCCTTGACTGGTTGCCATAACAAGGGTAAACAGTCTGCTTTACTATTTGCTCAAAGCTGGTGGGAGAATAATTGGATTCTTACTTTTGCCAAGGGTATAAGCGTTGTTCGAAATGCAAACAGCCTCGTCCTGGATTTGCACTTGAGTCACCGTGTCCTCTTCCTACGACACTGACCATTACACCAGGAACACCATCGCATTGATATATATATATATATATATATATATATATATATATATATATATATATATATATATAATTTATCGCTTAAAGAGGTCGAAATCAGTAATCTATTGTGCTCTATGCATAAAATTCAAGGCAATATTACATTTCAATTTTAAGAGAAAACGAGATCAATTAAGACCACTCAAGACTAAGAGTTTCATGGACACGTTCTTCTGGTAAGATTGTCCGGAAAATAATGTCTGGTTTTTGTACAAACCGCTTAAACTCAGTTGTAACAAATTTTAACATTAGTTGTATAAAATAATTCAATTTTCTAATGATAAATGTGTTTTCTTTGTTGATATTCCATCACTCGGTTACTTCCTTCGGAATTTGATTTTGAAAATGACGCCCCCCCAATCATGAACATGAAAAAAAAGGAATGAAACGTTTACATATATTGGGTAAGTTCAAGTGTGGTCATATTTTTTTCCTGATAATGTTCAGCCACATGTTGCCTGGATGTCTCTGGAGAAACTCACTGGCTTGAAATATGAGACGTTTCCACATCCACCGTATTTTCCTGATCAATTACTCACAGATTATCATATTCTTTAAGTATGTGGGCACTTTTTATTCGCAAAGAAACATTCCGTTCCAAAAAAGAAGAAACAGTATTTTAAGAAATGTTGACATAATAAATTCTAGAGTTTATTGTTCTGGCATAAATGACTTTTTATCAATCGATGACAGAAATGTGTAGATTGAAACCCTGTATATATACCTTAATTCAGAAATGAATGTTTATTTTAAAATCGGACATTATTTTCCAAACAACCAAATATATGTGACTTCAGAAACAAAAATTATAAGAATTCAGAAATATCACTCTGCTATGTCACTAGGGCTTGGAATACGCTCACAGGGTCACAACTCAGAGGTTCACGCACAGGATTTTCAGCTGAGATATATTTATAATGCATTGCCTCTGAAAGAAGTACATGTACGTATGCCCATGAAAACATAAAAGATCAAAATTTATATTTTCCTGGGTAGAAGTACGTCAACACTTCTGAGAATATATATATATATATATATATATATATATATATATATATATATATATATATATATATATATTGTGGTCTTCAGATAAGACCGAGCGAGCTAAGCTCGGAGAATATTTTATTTTACTGTCGGTTAGAATTATAGTAAATTAATTTTTAAAAAATGTATTTATTTTTAAAAAATTCTAATTACTTTTCGACTTAAAACTACAGATTCAATACTAAATTAGAAAATTAACTTTATTCAATAACTTTACGTAATGATACAGTAATAATTATATTAAATTAATTTCAAGATAATTACTATAATTCTAACCGACAATAAAATAAAAAACGAAAGTGGGTTAAATGAGGAGATAACTCTTCACCCCTCTTCCATCCCCTCCCACCCTTCTTTCCTGTGTCTATTCTGATTTATTTCATCCATAAGATCTGAAGAAGCCCCATTAATCTTTTTTCGCGTTTTTTGATTTTATGAAAAACACATAACAGGATGGAAATAAATTTATAATCCTAATGTGACCGGTTTGTGTTTTTTTCTTAATGAAATTATTGCTCTGTAATGTCTGTTACATTGAGCTCTTTACCAGGAAAATTTAAATGTTCGCTCTTGAATAGTTTTCTTGTCCTGATGGAATTACTCCCAACTCCGGTTTAACTGGACCAAATAATACCTATATATATATATATATATATATATATATATATATATATATATATATATATATATAGCATTTGAAAAATAAATCACTCGACCGACGTTCAAGAGTGAGGGAAAATTTACACCCCCCCAAATCCTTTTACTCTACGAACTCAATTTTCAGTCAATAATAGTCAATAATTTTACAACAAGTCCAGGCATTCTAGGAGGTAAGAAATATGCGAAGAAAATATGAATATTACTTTCTAGTATAATTTTTTTTCGGTGCGTGGTTGACATAAGTACGCGTATTCTTTTTCTTTGTTTCAAATGATCGTTTTTTTTTCTTTTAATAAGTGGGAAACGAATATGATAGATGTTGAGTCAAGGATATTTTTTTCCAAATTAATTTCTAAAAATCTGTGAGCGTCTTCTATCTGGACAACAATGATATTTTGGCTCCTCTATGGAAGCATTAATTATATGAATGTTTACAATGACTAGACGTCCAAGAAAGAGAGAGAGAGAGAGAGGGGGGGGCTGGTCATTTTAAAGTCCATTTGTCAGATCTTCTTTTGATAATTGCAGTATATTTGGGGGATGCAACTCTGTTTTCTTTAACCAGACGGTCATCAGCCGTCAGACACCAGGCGCGAGACCAAAGAATTCACAGATGTCATTGTCGGTCTATTCTAAGTAACTTGGGAATCTTCAATGGCATACTTTTGGGTTCCTTTTTCTATTTTTGAAGAAACAGGTTTCATTGCGACTTTTTTTATCGACCGAAGAATAACTTTAATCACCCGAATAAGTTTTTACTCGACAAAATCGATCGGGCGAGCGGAATCTCAAAGGCTGTGTATATATATGTACATGTGTGTGTGTAGGCGTGTGTAAAAGTAATAAAAAATCTCACTTTTTAACATCGTTTCATTATTGTAAGTGTCATGCCTCATGCACACCAAAGAAGACACTCTGGTCAATATCAATTTCGTCCACTAAATAAAGTTTCATCTAATTATTGTGTCTTCTTTTCTATAGAAGACAACACTAACTAATCGTTATGAAATGGTAAACACGGGTGAGTCAAAAGTTTTGCAATATTTTGGTAACTTGAGTCGAATTTCGGCAGCTCCGGGTGATTTTGCTGAGGTCATGAAAATAACCAACCACACAGGATTGTGAGATTACGAACTTGCAGTGCTACTCGTTGTATTTGCGTCGGAATCCTCGGGTGCAGCCCTATTAAACATCGTCTGATCATCGACGTTCTCGCAACTCGAGCGAAATTTCTTGAACTATCTGGTTTACCATAAGGTGATCAACTGCGTCTTACCTTTCGCACAACAAATATTTTGATGACTTTTGTGGCCTTATAGCCCAGTTCAAACTCAAGAGGCATTATTTTCCTGAATTAGGAAATGCTATACGTTCCCCTGTGCAACTTTCAAATAACGCACACGTGTCAGAGCACCAAATAGCATGATACTACTATACCCAACGGATAACTCCCATGGCTTTAACTGCTTTGTCCACATAATATATACGTCACAAACTGACCCGTACTAAAACACAGCAACACTTTTGAATCTCTTTTGAGAAAATATGATCGTAAAATAATGAAACGTATGTTTCCAACTGTCTGAATTTTTTAGATGAGGCTTGATTATGATTTTTCGGACTACTGGCCTTATCTTTATTGAGGTGAGTTGAAACAGAAAGTTTCGGCTTCTGTATCCTCCGGCCTTCTTCAGGTGCTCCATGTTTATTTGGGTATAGAAATGATTCAACCTTGGAAATCATTTTTAAAGTCAAATTTTCTATACCTAGATAAACAAGGGACCATACAGCGGCCGAAACGTTGTGTTTCAACTCACTACGATAAAGATGTGGAAAAGTTTTAAGATAATCACAACCAAAATTGTATGTTTTTAATTTGAAAAAGACAGTGGTATTCACTCTGTGTCCCTTTGTGTTTTTTAGGAAGTTTTTTTTTGTTAGCTTTGCGATGAGATCGTCAAAAGTTGATGCACTTAATATTGATAAAAATCATCCATTTTTTCAATATTCATTACTTGCAATAGACACGTATAAGTTATTTCCGTAATTCTTTATTTGAAACCATTTAACAATTTCCTGTTCAGTTAACGTCATTATTTGATCTGATAATCAGCTGAATCGAGCTAAAGGCAGTAAATAATCAAGCCTCATGATGGAAGCTAAAAAACTTCTGAATATTCTTAATGACCTAATCAAATTAAATGCAGCAATAGTGTAAAAAATAGCAAAAAAGATTAAATTGGGTGATTATAGAAATAATGGTATAAAAAACGAATTTAAGAGGGAAGATTTTTTAACCATCGGATGGATCACTTAACAGAATTTGATCCATTGGTTAGTTTCTTTGTTTAACGGCATATCAACCTTTGTGGTTTATTCAATGCCAAAGCTATCCTGGTAGAAGAACAGCAGTGGTACCATTTAATCAACAGCTAGAGGGATAAGTGGTAATTTACTAAGCTTTTTGCTTAGATGTGGCACAAGGCCATATGAAAGGGGCACCCAATGAGACTCGAACTCACTCGTGTAGGTTTGCTAGTTGAACTTGCTAAAGCTAGAGGGATAAGTGAGTTCAATACCTTTCTGAAGGACATTAGTCAAAAAGTGAACATAGTTTCTTTGTTTAATGGCATATCAACCTTTGTAGGTTATTTAATGCCAAAGCTATCCTTCTACAAGAACAATAGTGGTACTATTTAACCCATAGCTGGGAGGATAAGGGGGTTCATACCTTTCCTAATGGTATTTGTCCGAAGGAGAGCGACGGGAGTTCGAACTCGCTTACTATGATTCCGCAGTCCATCGCTTTAACCATTACACCACGAGGACACCTCTGTGAACGTAATAGTACAACTGGAGTTGAAACTTGCTTACTGCGAGGCCACAGCCCAGCACTTTAACCATAACACCATGATTAATTCCCTACAAGGTGCCCGTGGTGTAATGGTTATCGTCGCAGGAATTGGACACGGTGACACGAGTTCAAATCCTGGACTGATTGCATTTCACATAGCACTAA
>OY757939.1:64487289-64519789 GCA_963585895.1 Sepioteuthis lessoniana | reverse complement strand
ACCATCTTGCATGAATCGAGCATCAGTGTTTCAGTGGCATAAGACATTCACGGAAGGCAGGGAGTCTGTGAGGAATGATGGGAGGCGTGGGAGGAGTAAGGAAGTCAATACACCAGAGTTGATTGTCCAAAGAGTTAGGATTAGGGTTACTATGTTGAGGTTTTAAGGGAGTTCAGGAAGAGATTCCCTCGGAAGAGGCCAGCACTCTTCAAATCGGCTCAGTGGCATTTCCACCAGGACAATGCACCAGTCCACAACTCCATCCTTGTCACAGACTATTTGACCAAGATGGGCATCAAGACAGTTCCTCAGCCTCTCTATAGTCCAGACCTTGGTCCCGGTGACTTTTGTTTATTCCCTAAGCTCAGAGGCTGTCGTTATGAGACAATCGAGGAGATGAAAGAGGCTGTGACAAAGATCATTGACACGCTCACACCAGAGTACTTCGATGGGGCCTTCCAGAAGTTGTTGGAATGGTACAACTAGTGCATTGCAGCCAAAGGAGATTACTAGAGTTTCATGTTTGTACTATCAATAAAAGTGCCCATACGAAAAAAGTCTGGAAACTTATCGTATGCACCCCGTATATATGGGGTCTGCCTTGTGTCACATCCTGGGAGACGGGTTCGGTGAATCCATACGTTCCCAATCGAAAAATATTTGACCCAGACAGCTGTGATAAAATTCAGCAATAGCTAAAGATGATAATGAAAATTCATGAAGGAAGTCAATTCTGATTTCATTTCAAAATTATTAATAAAAGTTTTTCAGCAATGCGACGGGTAGATGATTAAATTCTTATCTACTAAAATATTTATTAAATCTCGCAATTTTCGTTTTGTCTCTCTTAGAGCTTTGCGTTCAAAAATACTGTTTATAATGATTACATAATGAGTTAACCTATTCTTTGGTTTATACCATTTTCTTCATACATGTGTCTTCGATTTGCATATAAACTGATGAGCACCTTGCAAACGTTTGTGAAAACAACCCCGAAAATAATAAGAATGATTTTCTTTTCTAATTTAGAATTATTACTTTTTTTAACTATACGGAAAAAAATACAAGATAAATAAAGAACAATCATCTAATTTTAGTTGAAATGTTCTTACTGTTATCGAAAGTAATTCTTTTTCAACTATGGAAGACTAGAAAGACAACGAAATTTGACGGCATACTTTTTCGATTATACAAAGTCGTATAGAACCAAAAGGGAATAAAGAAAAGTACGAAAGGCAACATCCTCCTCTTTCCCAGCGAAAGGTGACCTCAGAATCACTAAAAACTACAAAGGCATAACTTTTACCACATTAGTTGCTAAGATTTATCATGCCTTGTTTCTTAACGTAATCCGACTTGAAATTGATTGGTATTCACGAAAAATCAAAATGGCTTTCGAAGAAATCGAATCCACGAATTCTTAAATTCTGACTATTCGTCGAATCCTCTAAAAAAATACGTGCAAAAAGTCTCATGGCAACACTTGTATTTGTAGATTATTCGAAAGCATTTGATACCAGGAGAAAAAGAGAAAGGAAATTCTGCTAGCCAAGGGTTTCCCCCCCCCCGAGAAAGTGTTACCGCAATCATGATGCTTTACAAAAACATGAAAGCAATGGACTGCTCACCCATCGGTAACACTGATTTTCTTTTTTACATTACCTCTAGAGTCTTGCAAGGTGATATACATTGACATCATTTCTATTCATTCAGAGTCGAGATGATGTACTACATCAATAGATCTAATGAAAGAAAATGGTTCCACATTAAGAAAGTCAAGAAGCAGATTATATCTCGTTAAAACTATTACTGTTGCAGACTACCCAGATGATCTAGAGCCTTGCGCAAATGCACCTGTTGAAGCCAAATGTCCACACCAGCAAGTCTCCAAGTGAACACAGATGAAACAGAATTCATATGTTTTAATCAAGTTGGTACAATTTCCTCATTAAATTGCAAGCCTTTGAAATTAGGTACCAGTTCACATACATCGGTAGCAGTATCTCATCTACTGAAAGCGATGGCAACGTACGTTTAGATAATGTTTGGGCTGCTATTGAAAGTTTATTAATTGTTTGGAAATCTGACTTTTGATATATTAAAACGGAAATTCTTTCAAGCTGTAGCCAGGTTATTATTGCGGTATGGTTTCACAATTATGACTTTAACGAAAGCTAAACCAGACCAATATAAAAATGCCGCATGCTGTTTAGAACAAACCCTGGATTCAGCTACCAGCAAAACAGCAGTTGTACTACCACTTATCTCCCATCTCATAAATCATTCAAGTAAGACGAACAAGACATGCTGGGTCCTGCTGGGGAAGTAAGGAAAAACAAAAGTGAACTAACTTTTCTAGCAGTAACAAGCGTGTCTTGTTTGTCAAACTTGGATCGTTTGGAAGATGGAAAGCAAGTGGCCGTATATGTGCTGTTTTGTGGGGTACTTCTTTCAGGATTTGTTCAAAACAACTCAACGCGTCCCTGTGTAGTTCCCATCAAGCCTTTTCTTCACGCACTTTGTCCAGGGTTGTAGCCATATAATAGTACCGATAGTAGATACAATAATTGTTTCTTAAGAGTTTTCCTGGTACACGGTCCTTCCTAATACGAATAATTTTCAAACTTGACCCATATATGAGACTCTAACACGTACTACCACTCCAGTTCATAGTCAGCGTGTGAGTAAAGGAAATGATGTGGTACTCCACTTTTCCCAAATCTCCTGAACTTGTCTCCCCATCTGATGCAGTTTAGTGCCATACCCAGACTATACAGAACATAGAATAAAGTAAGCAAAGTTGATGATCGTAGTCAAGGGCGACCAGAAGACTCCCTTTTCAATAGCTACTACACTGAAGTGTAGGGGATGACGCTACTCCTTTCCCTGGTTTGCTCCACTTTACCCTTGATACATACCCTATATTGCTGAGTGTTTAGCAAGGAGGTATCAAGTACCATTTTTATAGTTCTTGGTATTACGCGATCTTGGATTTAACACAGGTCTCTCAGACCATTGGCGAACACTCTACCCACTAGAGTAACAAGG
This sequence comes from Sepioteuthis lessoniana, assembly GCA_963585895.1. NCBI lineage: Eukaryota > Metazoa > Mollusca > Cephalopoda > Myopsida > Loliginidae > Sepioteuthis > Sepioteuthis lessoniana. Next base: position 64,516,741 of record OY757939.1, on the reverse strand, counting down.
TAAGATTAATATGGATTTTACTTTATGAACGTCCCACGTATTTTCTACTTGGTCGTTTTCACAATATATTGATTTTTTTCCGTCCTTTTTTTTTGCCTTTTTTTTTTGTAGTTTTTTAATATTTAAATAATTTCTTAATGGAAAATTATAATTTCAAATCAGTTGTTAACATAGACTTCTATTCTGCATAGAATAATCAAAGGAAGTCTTTGTTTGAGAAATGACAAAAAAAAATCACATTAACAATTCGTGGAGATACTTTTTAGTCAATTTCAAATTAACGTCTGCAAAGGCAACATAAATCAATGCTAATATTTCCCTCAGTGGGAAGTCGACACGACACAGTGGCTAACGTAGTGGACTGCAACCTCATAGTAAGCTAGTTCGAACTTCAGTTGCATTATTACGTTCACTTTAGGGCGACAATTCTTGGGAAAACAATGGAAAGCCCTTAACACCCCAGATATTGTAAATAGATAATATCACTGCTGGCCTTCTACAAAAATCCTTTTGGCACTGAATAACTCGAAAGTTTATATGCCATTAAACAAAGAAACCAAAAACTATGATATTTTATTGTTTGTAAACAAAAAAACTATACATATTTTAAATTGAATTATTTAAAACTTTTATCAAGATGACTTAAGGGGGTGCCCGTGGTGTAATGGTTATCGTCGTAGGAAATGGACACGGCGACTCGAGTTCAAATCCTGGACGAGAATGATTGCATTTCACATAGCACTAATACTCTTGGGAAAGGTATTAATCCAATTATTCTCCCTCCATCTATGGGTAAATATTAGGACAGACTTGGTTCTTCAGCCTTGGTGAGGCAACTAGTCTAGGAGAAGGAAAACTCTGAATTTAAACCTGTTAAACTCCGCTTAAAAATTGACCATTAAGATGACTTAATTCGGAGTTAGACAAGCCGAAAAGAGTTGATTGGCTGTTAAGCAATACTATTAACCAACCAATGATCCAACCAACCAACCAACAAACAAACAAACATAAAATTATTTGCAAACAAGAACTGACATCGGCAAGGGTAAGTATTGTTGTGAAAATAACTAATAACCATGATCACCTCAGTCAAAATCAACTTCTAGAAAAATCATCACAAATCAATTTTAATATCTCCTTTGAAATAACCAAATTAATTCACTGTTTACTGTGAATGATGCCAAAGTGTGTCTTAGGTAGATAAGTCAACTGTGCTTATTGACAATACTCTAGTTCTGAAACTCAGGGTTGTGTAGGGGGGGTCACTGAAAACTGCTACGTCAGTTATGGGAGGAGAAACCTCCTCCGCCAAAAAAAGGAAAACAAAAACAAACCCCCCCCAAAAAAAACGCATCTGAAGCGTTAGGACCTCCGTTGCTTTATTCTCTCCGTTCAATTTCTGAGGCCGTTCAAGTAGGAGAAAATGGTTAAAATGGGCTGAACGTTCGGGCTAGATTCTTCTTTCTCGTGGGAACCCGATTTTTCAGCTCAAATGCAGGACGAGGCAGTTTACATTTTACATAGAGTTAATTCCCTTGAGAAAGGCAAGAAACAGATTTTCTCCTTCCAACTAGGGGCAAATAGTTACGCAGAATTTAACCTTAGTATGGCGACCAGTCTAAAAGAAGGAAAACTGATTTAAAATCGGTTAATCATTGTCATCATACCACCCTGCCCGCAAGGATCTCCCTGACCCTCTCTCGCCACCCGTCCCTATTGTGTATCGCACCCAGGAGGTTTTCAAGGCCATATCCTGTATCAGCTTGCTCTGTCGGCTGGGGCTGTAGAATACACCGACTGCACCTCTGCAGAGGGGTAAGACCCCCACCCAATGAGAGTCCTGAATGTGACACTAAACAATCTGATGGTGAGGTTCAAGTGATGCTGGAGCTTTTGGGAATGCAGAGCACCCCTTCATTGCCATTGCTCCCAGGTCCATTCTGGCCGGGAGTGGTTGCACCTGATTAGGGTCCAATCTATGGGTTGAATAGAACTAAACCCTTTACTGTTTTTGGCATTTAAACTGCGTATTTATGCTAAACTGAATTATCTGAAATAAGACTGTTTTGACATTAACTTTGTGTATTGCCCAGTTGGCTGGGGCTGTAGAATACACCGACAGCACCTGTACAGAGGGGTAAGACCTCCCCCAATGAGTGTCCTGCATATGACACTAAACAATCTGATGGTTAGATTCCAGCTATGCTGGACCTTTTGGGAATGCCGAGCACCCCTTCATTGCCATCCCTCCTTGGTCCACTCTGGCCCGGATTCGTAGCACTTGATCTATGAGTTGAATAGAACAAAACTGCATACTAATGCTAAACTGAATTGTTTAAATTAGAACTGTTTGACTAAACTGAATAGATTTAAGTAGATATGTTTTTGACGAATGAACTGTACTTACATTTAAATTTCGTGCTTATGCTAAACTGAATTGTTTGAAACGGAACTGTTTTTGACATTGAAACTCTACTTACACTAAACTGAATTGTAAAATATAGAACTGTTTTTAAATTTAACTCTGAGTAAACAAAATCTGTACCTATATTAAACTGGATTAGCCCTCAAACTGAATTGTTTGAATTAGAACTGTTTGACTCAACTGAATTGCTTGAAATAGAAATGTTTTTGACAATTAAACAGTGTACTCATGCTAAAACGAATTGTTTTAAATTGAACTATTTGCGAAATAATGGATTTGGCGTTAAATAACATACAAAGGTTGATATGCCATTTAAAAAAACAACCAGCCATCCTGTATCGGCATAGAGCAGTTGTATATAGGTTCTAGCAGCTCGTCTTGCCTTTAATCGTCCATGGGAAAGGGTCCACAGGAGTATGTTGCTTATGAGTTCGTCCCTACTTCTCCGGCAGTGTCCTGCATATCTGATTCGTCTAACTTGGATAGTTTTCGTGATTGGTGTTAAGTAGCCGTACAGCTGCTGCATTGTGAGGTGCTGCCTTCAGGACTTGTTCAATATTGCTCACAGCATTCTTGTATAATTGCCGTCAAGCTTTTTCTCTATACGTTTAGTTGGCGTCCATGTAGTGCATCCATATAGCAGTATCGAAACGACCGCTGCTTGGAAGAAACTGCCGTTCATTTTATCAGTCGGGCCTGACTTCCATATGAGCCTATCGATTGCCGTCCATGCCTTTGTTAGTCGCGTGTTGATATCTTTCTCGGTTGATGAGAAACTGCCTCCGAGGTAGGTGAACTGTCCACTAGTTTCAGAGAGTTTACTATTTAATGTGGAGGTGTCGCCTCTTTGATTAAAGCACATGTATTCCGTCTTGTCTGTATTGTTATGGAGGCCTATGCCAACAGCTGCTCGTTCGAGACCATACAGCAGGGTTTCGGCTTAGGCAGATGTATTTGTCAGAAGCGTTATGTAATCGGCGTTGTCCGAATCCGTAATTGTTTGTGCAGGGTATTTTCTGCTTCTTTCCTTTGAGACCGTTATCTTTCATTATATCTATAGACGTTCTAAGCACGTAGTCCAGGCAGATGATAAACTGGTATGGGGCAAATGTATCTCCTTGCAGCACACCTGCTACAATGTCGAAGTCGTCTGTGTCTCCCTCCAGGGAGCGGACATTTACTTTAGTGTTTTATTCACGTTTAATCTCATGCTGTTCGTTCGGAGGGTTTGGTAAATATATATTGGCTCAAAAAATACCTTATATTTTAAGTGTGAAGTGTTTACATTCTTAAAGCGATTGGAAACTGTATACGTAGGTTTGAAGTACTAATCATCAGACACCTCAGATTTCCCCGACTTTCTCCCTCCCTCTCTCTCTCTCTCTCTCTCCGTTGTTCCATTTAACTTCGTTACAAGTATTACATAGTAATAGTTAAATGAAGTTTCTATTAGTAGGTAAATTATAGTTGTGTAGTTGCTTATAATCGGCAAAGTTACTTGCATATGCCATGAGTCGTAAATCTGTACAGCGAGCTCTTTATCATATTTTCTACTTGAAGGATTCTTTATATCGAAATAGATGACTCATTATCTTATTTCTACTGAAGTTGTAGATCTTTCAGTCGAATTGTAAAATTCTATTATCTTAGTCTATCCTTTCGTAATGTAACTTCTTTCATTTCCTAAGATAACTTATAATATCTGACAAATAATTTTAAAAATTACATGAGAAACGAGTTTTGAAAATGTGTCAGTTTTGTGAGGGCCTCCCTGTATCATGAATAGTTACTTGAAGCTGTAATTGTTTACAAAAGATTATCATTAAATAGGAATAGTAACTCAAAACCATATAATTGTTGGCAAAAAACCCCAGACTTTCGTATTAAATAACTTAAAGTTTGGTTTGCCTAAAAATCAACCAACCAAACAATTATTAATAGCCGCCGATCGTCCTAGTCATCAAATAAAATAATATTAATAACTACTCTTCGTTTCAACTTTTAATGTACGGTGCATGTTTTCTAATATCTGACAGAAAATATGCATATGAACCTAATTTAATCAAGGCTAGCCATACTGAGCTTTGCAATCGTCTACTATTAGACGTTGTTCTGCGCATGAATAATCAAATCGCGGCCATTTTGATGATATTACTTCGTGATCACCGTTCCAATTTTTAATGAAATATGAACCAGAAAGCATGTTTTAGAAATGACAAATCAAAATATTATTCAAATGCCTTCTGATCATAAAAGAAAATTACACATTTTTAATTTCCTTGCAAGAGATAATGGTACGACGAAGAGCTTACTACACAGTTTCATAACAACAGAAAGGCAAAAAATTGTTTAGCTTGACTTGGTGAATTTTTTTGAAATGATCCAGAGTTCATTTGTTTGCGTACAGTTAAATGATTATACAACTGATTTGTAAGTCAATAGTTTATAGGTAATCTTATTTCAAAATGAATCAGAGCTAAATTGTTTGTACACAAGTATTACTATTATTTGCACATAGTTAAGTCTTTCCAAATATTCTTACACGAATATTTCTATTTAGTATTAATTATTTTTGTTCTCACTTTAATAGTCTCAAATATTGCTATCTAACAAAGTTTTATTTGCTCACAGTTAAATTGTTTCAAGCATTACTTTGTAAAAGTAACAATTCTGTTGAGGCACTCAGTTAAAGAGTTTCAAGAATTGTTATCTAACACTAATAATTCTATTCAACATTATTCATTCGTTCGCACACAGCTAAATTGTTCCAAGTATTGCTACGTATTACTAACTATTCAATTAAACATCAGTCATTTGTTTACACACAGCTAAATAGTCAAACAGTTCTATTTCTATCAATTCAATTTAACGTGAGACATGTATTTGCACCCAATTTGAATGTCAATAAGTTCTAATTCAACGATACATAGGACCCTATCAGGTGCTACCACTCCGGATCAGGGTGGCCCGGGGAGCAACGGCAATAAAGTTTTTTTTTCATATTCCTCCAATCTCGAAGGCTAGAGCCTCGGTATTAGATGTTTTATTGTCATTTCAGGACATTCGTTGGGGGGGGTCTTTCCCATCTGCAGTAAGTAGCCGGTGAATTCTACAGTTAAACATTATGCTCCAAAAAGCGCCCAGGTAGTTCCATAATGAAGGGACATTAGGCGCCCGTGGTTGTGTAATGGTTAGCAAGCTCCACTAGCAAACATACACGAGTGAGTTCGAGTCTCATTGGGTGCCCCATTCATATGGCCTTGTGCCACATCTAAGCAAAAAAAAGCTTAGTAAATTACCATAATGAAGGGACATGTTCTAACTACAAATATATTCCTGATATAACTCAAAGATAAGAGCTCATAAAATAATCAAAGACTCTCTCTCTCTCTCTCTCTCTCTCTTAATCCAAAAGCAATACAGCTTAGCATATCAACTGGAATGGCTGCAATCTCTCTACGGATGCTTTCCTTTGACTCGACAGCCAAATAAGGCTTTCTAACGTAAAGCCTTTTCCTTGAGGTAACCCTGTCGGTCCCCAGAGGTTAGATCTGGTGATGTGGATTGCCAACAGGACTTTGTAAAATCGTATTCGCTCGCTACACGTCGACAGTTCTCTGCATTTCGAGATGTTCGAGGCCACCTTAAGGATTTTTTCCTAGTTGGCAAAGGAAGTTTGGAATCCCACAAAGGATTAGCCTTCAGAATTGTGCCTAACGCTTTTTCTATAATTTCCTTTCGGCTGCAATTATAGAACTTCGACTGAAAAAGTATACTTCTGCTAAGTATGCAATTTCTGTTTAAATCTACATCATAAAGTTCCGCTATCCACAAAAAAACCCCCCACATGTCCGTAAAATATATACAAAAATAATTCAATAGTATATGCATCAAAATACACAACATTTTAATAGCAGAAAAAATGACGATCTTCTTAAAAATTGAAAATATTTAATACACAACATTTTAATGCTGACTAATGATAATCTTCTTGAAAATTAAAAATATCGAATACCCAATATTTTAACGGCAGAAAAAGACCATCTTAAAAATTAAGAATATTTAATGTACAATATATTAATGTCAGAAAAATGACAATCTTCTTAAAGATCAAAATTGTTTAATACACAATGATTTAATGGCTGACAAATGACCAGCATCTTAAAGATTAGAAAATAAAATGTGTCCCGTTATTAAAGGACACAAGCAATCTTTTTTGTTAATGGCATATCAACGTTTGTGGGTTATTTAATGCCAAAGCCACTTTTGTAGTAGCAGTTCTGTTTAACCAATATCTGGTGAAATAAGTGAGTTCATATCTTTTCCCGAGGGTATCGGCCCAAAAGAGAACGTGACACCGTCACTAGAATTCGAACTCGCTTATTATGATATGACAGTCAAGCACATTAGCCACGATGCCACGGGGCTTCCGCTCTTCCTATATGTATATACCAATTTTGTTCTATCAGGACTCTTCAGTGTGGCTAGACAGGCTAGATTCCCAAGCTGGGATCGAAACCCGGTTGACTCAAACGCCAATCCAAGATTCTATCACTCAGCCACGAAGAAACTAGCGCAAGCGAACAAAATTTAAACGCTTATATATCACACACATATATATATATATATATATATATATATAAACAAAAACAAATGTGATAAATAATATATATATACATATATATATATATATATATATATATATATATATATATAGAGAGAGAGAGAGAGAGAGAGAGAGAAAGTGAGAGTCGACGGCGCTTCGTGACTGTCAGTTCCTTGCCTATGGGATTATCAGACGAAGGATCATCTTTCAAGATGGAGCATGTCGATTTTTCCGATACTGTCAGAAATATCATTGCGCTCCAGATATAGAACATTTCTGACAAATAATGCTTCCACTACATATATAATTTCTATGGGAGGTCACGTCAACATAACAGTCCACTATCCGCAAAAAGGTTATCAAATACCTGCTAAAAGTATGCAAATAAAAATGATAAAAAACTCCATGGCACATAGGTAAAAATAAAGTATATTTTAAGGGCAGACAAATGACAATGTTCTTGAATAGCAAAAATAAAACGTGTCTCATCATTGTGGTATACACCTCTGATAAGTATTATTTATTGGTAAAGTGTCTAATTATTTACAGTTCAACACGTTAATCTCTACGCCACGGGGATTCCCCTCTCCTATTCTTTTGGCCCAGTTAGCTGGGGCAGTCGAATACACCAGCTGCTCCTCTGCAGAAAGCTAAGACCTCCCTTCAATGAGTGTTCTGGATATGATACTAAACAATCTAATGGCGATATTCCAGTAATGATGAAGATTTGGGGAATGTGGAGTACTCCTGCATTACTATATCTTTCCGGTCAACTTTGGCCCGGATTGGTAGCACCTGATGGGGTCCTATCTAGGGGTCAAATAGAGCTAAACTGTGTACTTATGCTTAACTGAATTGTTTGAAATAGAATTGTTTATATGTATAAAAATGGATTTGGCATTAAATAATCTACAATGGTTGATATACTATAAAAGCAAAGCAAACCAAATCCTATTGTTTAATAAGAAGCATTTTTATTTGATACTTGTGATGGTTTTCCACTGCGAATGTGGAATTGTCTCATTTGTTTTATAAAAGATTACTGATCACATCTGAAACCCGATTTTTTTTTCAATTCTCTTGTTAGCAAATTAGATTTTCCTATGACCTAATTTATTTGTTTGTGATGAACGTCGATTTCCTAAAAGTCGATTATCTTCAAAGTAAAATACAGTGTGCCAGTCACTTTAATTTGGTTCAAACAAAAGTGAACATCTGATTAAAATCATTTCCGTTATATGGTTGACTGTGTAGAGAAAGTTATCCATCAATAGGTTTGAATAAAGATGCACCCGTTTAGAAAACATACAAGTCCTAATCTGTAACCAGATTTGGTTGTAGTTGAGCTACTCATTTACTGTCTTGGACAAGAGTAACTTAGTAAAACCAATTCCTATCCAATCCCTAAAACTGGCTTGAATTTAAAGATTTTCTTCTCCTAGATATCTGGTCCTATACCAAAATTAAAGGGTCCGGTCTACCAAATCATTTACCTTTTGATGGAAGGAGTATAGCTGGATTGATATCTTTTCTGGAGGTATTTGCGCCATTTCAAATGGAAACTACCTCATTCAGGATTTATTCTTCAGATAAAGATAACTGTTACGCCATGAGAGCCTCTATCATATTTACCAACCCCTCCGCTCGGGCAGGATATGACACAAGGTCAATTTTTAAGCGGAGTTTAACAGGTTTGAATTCAGAGTTTTCCTTCTCCTAGACTAGTTGCCTCACCAAGGCTGAAGAACCTAGTCTGCCCTACTATTTACCCATAGCTGGAGGGAGAATAATTGGATTCATATCTTTCCCAAGTGTTATGTGAAATGCAACCAGTCTCGTCCAGGATTTGAACTCGTGTCTCCGTGTCCATTTCCTACGACGATAACCATTACACCACGGGCACCTCCATAAATGAGAGCCTCAGTATTCATTCTCGAAACCATTCCCTTTTATCTGTTCTCTCTCTCTATCTCTCTCTCCCCCCTCTCTCTCTCTATATATATATATATCTTTCTCACGCCCCCTCTCGTTGATTCTTAAAACGATTCACTCTTTTTATTTTCTTCTCCCCCCTCTCTCTCTCTCGTTCATTCTCTAAACTATTCAATCACCTTCACTTTCTCTCTCTCTTCTTCTTCTTCTTCTCCCCCCTCTCTCTCTCTCGTTCATTCTCTAAACTATTCAATCACCTTCACTTTCTATCTCTCTCTTCTTCTTCTTCTTCTTCTCCCCCCCTCTCTCTCTCTCGTTCATTCTCTAAACTATTCAATCACCTTCACTTTCTCTCTCTCTTCTTCTTCTCCCCCTCTCTCTCTCTCTCGTTCATTCTCTAAACTATTCAATCACCTTCACTTTCTCTCTCTCTTCTTCTTCTTCTTCTCCCCCCTCTCTCTCTCGTTCATTCTCTAAACTATTCAATCACCTTCACTTTCTCTCTCTCTTCTTCTTCTTATTCTCCCCCCTCTCTCTCTCTCGTTCATTCTCTAAACTATTCAATCACCTTCACTTTCTATCTCTCTCTTCTTCTTCTTCTTCTCCCCCCTCTCTTTAATAACATTTTCGGTATTCAATCAATAAAAGACAAAGTTTATTTAATTGAAGTTTCCTCTCAAAATGTTGAACTCAACCTGATTTTGTTTTTACATGCCAACCCACCAACTTAATTATTTCTTTTAATTATGGAAATGTTACCGAATAATTTTCACATTTTTTGAAAGATAAATAATCGAAGAAGTAGATTTTATTACCCCCTTCCGCTTCATGGCGTTTGAAATTTAAAATCGAAATAATTGAAGTAAACATTGCCCTTCTCAAGGCAATTTTTCGCTTACCGAATATATTCGATTATCATCCAATATTATCCAAGGTTTGTTTGTTTAGTTAGTTGCGTTTTATGGCATATAAACCTTTGTAGGTTATTTAATGCCAAATCTATTTTTAAATAAATGAAGAATTCTATTTCAAAGAATTCAGTTTAGCAAAAGTACACAGTTTATTTGTCAAAAATATTTCTATTTCAAGCAATTCAGTTTAGTCAAACAGTTCTATTTCAAACAATTCAGTTTATTACCAGTATATTTTTTTTTTTTTTGCTTACGTGCAGTTAAATGTCAAAACAGTTCTATTTCAAACAAATTAGTTTAGAGTAAATACAGTTTAAAGGTCAAAAACAGTTCTATTTACAACAATTCAGTTTAGCGTACAAATAAGTTCCATTTGAAACAATCAGTTTTGCATAAGTACGCAGTAAATATCAAAACAGTTCTATTTCAAGTAATTCAGTTTAGCATAAGTATACAGTTTAGTTTTATTTGACCCATAAATAGTACCCTATCAGATTCTACCACTCTGGGCCACAATGGACCTGGAAGCGATGGAAATTAAGGGATACACTGCATTGCACAGAGGTCCAATATTACTGGAACCTCACCATCAGATTGTTTAGTGTCATATCAAGGACACTCGATGTGGGGGAGGGTCTTACTTCTCTGTAGAAAAGTAGTCGGTGTATTCAGCCCAAGATTTTTTATTGAGTTTTGCAGTTGGTACTATTCGGTGTACCAGTTGGCCTAGGCCTTGCCTCGGTCAACTATTTCCCTGCATAAAGTTTGTACCTCGATTCCCGATTATTAGGTTAAAATTTAAGTCTCAGAATGTCACATGATGCACAATTATACACGGTATTTGTTTTTATATACTTCTTGGAATATTATCAGCAAAAAGAACAAAACGAAAACAAAAAACAGAAAACATATTCACTTTCTTTTTAGAGATGTTTCCCAAATAGATAATTCTTTAAAGGATTTCATTATTTTATTTGTTGAGTTCCTAATTCATATGTAACAGTATTGATTAAATAAACATGACCAAAATGGTTTTAAAATATTCAGCAAAACTATTTTTCATAATTTTTTATTATTTCGCGTGTATTTTCTGGGACATGCTGCGTTGCTCGATCTCGAAGAAAACGAGCGTGTATAAAGACAAGATGACGAGATATTAAAGAATTTATATCAAAAAAAGGAAAAATTTAGAAGACAGAGCAATCCAGTTCATTTTCATTGGTGTTTCAGCCCCCCTTTGTACCGGTTTCGAATTAGGAAGGCATGAACTGATATTCTGAAGGCGACGAAGGAAAGCACTATCACTTGATAAATTGTGACTTACCCTCAGCTGAAGAATATAACTTTTTATTGGTTGATTAACCAAAATGAAGAACATGTAAAATTTATTTTTTCTATCTTTTTGTCAAAAAACGTATAAAAATAGGTTCAACATGGGTTTTCAACTACGAGCCGGAGTCGAAAAGATTGTCCATATAAGTAAGTAAGTAAAGTTGTCTCCCTTTAGTCGAGGGAGACCAGAAGGCTCCCTTTTCAATTGCTACTACACCGAGGTGTAGGGGAGGGCGCTACTCCTTTCCCTGGATTGCTCAACTTTACCCTTGATCCTTACCTTATATTGCTTAGTGATAAGCAAGGGGGTATCACGTACCATTTTTAAAGTCTTTGGTATGACGCGACCTGGGACTGAACCCAGGTCTCCCGGACCATTGGCGAACACTCTACTAGTCCATGTAGTAGAAACATATTGTCTCTCCGGTTAAGAAAAAGTTCCTGGAGTTGCAATTAGTAAAGAAGGTGCAGCTGACTGACTTCTGGGAAGCGAATGAACTCATCACTAATAATCTCGACATAAAAGATACAACTGTAAACAGTGCTTCCTCTTGCCAACTTCTAAGACAAAATAGTAAACTTCGTACTATAAAAGTAAACAAGGAAAGTTGACGACCATCGTCAAGGGTGACCCGAAGACTCCCTTTTCAATAGCTACTACACCAAGGTGTAGGGAAATGCGCTACTCTTTTCCCTAGATTATTCCCCTTTGCTCTTTATCCATACCTTATGATACTGAGTGTTAAGCAAGGAAGCATCAAGTACCATTTTTGAGTCTTTGGTATGACTCGACCTGGTCTGCCGGGCCATGGACGAACAGTCAAACCGCTAGGACAATGGACCGGTCAAACTGCGTGCTACAACCTACTCTAAATGCTAGATTGCATACTACAATAGAAACCTAAATCGTAGATTGCATAAAATAATAGAAACTTACCTATACACGGTATATAACAGGCAATAATTGTAGACTGTATACTGCAATAGAAACTTAAAGGTGGATTTTTATCAGGGTGCGGAGGAAAAATTTGGAATATTCTACTGTAATAATAAATGAACCTATTATAAAACAAGATTAATTTCAATTTTTAAAAAAAGTAACAAAAAGGAAGGTAGACTTTAAACAGTAAATTCACTGAATATGGCTGCCATATTTTTTTAACCATTGTATCAACATGCCTTCAAAATGATTTTCATACTTTCAAAATAAATTCTGCATTCCTCCTCAATATCAGTTTTAAGCGAACCAATATTTGGATGGGAAGTTTCATTTGTTTTGTTTCCTAAAACGCCACATATAGCATAAACAAGGGGATTAAGGTCTGGACTTGATGGAGACCATAAATACACTCCAATTATTTTGGAAATCTTTTGGCTTGGTCTCAGCGTTAAGCAAATCATAGATTCTTTGTCATTTCTTTTCTTACTCATTCATGTAGGGCTGAATGTAGAGGTGATCATAAAAATTTAGGTTCATCCCGTTTTTTTCAAAAATGGGATTAATGAGACAAAAAGAAAACGTTTTAAAAATTATTGCATATTTTGCTTCTGCACTCTGTACTGCAACAGAGAATGTATTGTAGTAAATAGTCTACCATTCGGTTTCTGTTGTAGTATTAGACTATTTACTACAATAGACGCTTAATAACAAGCTGAATATTACAATAGAAACTAAATGATAGATTTCACACAACAAGAAAGACTTAATGGTAAACTTTATGCTAAAATACACACTTAGTGTTGACGTCTTACCTTGCTAAGACAAATACTTTAGCTACTATCTATAAAACTTTCTTGGTGCTCGTGGTGTAATGGTTCTCATCATAGGAAATGGACACGGCAATCTGAGTTCAAATCCTGTACGAGACTACTTGCTTTTCACATGGCGCTAATACACTTTGAAAAGGTTGAAACCGAACTATTCTTCTTCCATCTATGGATAAATCGCCGGGTAGACTAGGAAGTTTAACCTTGGTACAGCAACCTGTCTAGGAGAAGGAAAACTCTAATTTTAACCTGTTCAGTAAAAAGTAAGAAAAATTGGTGACCGTAGTCTAGGGCAATCCGAAGGCTCCCTTTACATTTGCTACTACACCGAGGTGTAGGGGAGGGCGCAACTCCTATCCTTGGATTGCTCCATTTTACCCTTAATACATACCTTATAATGCAGAGTGTTAAGCAAGGCTGCATCAAGTACCATCTTTTGATTCTTTTGAGTCTTGGTATGACTTGACCAGAGATTAAACTCTCTGACCCCAAAAATCAACTTTGTTTCATGCTGCTCGTACGGTGGGGTTAGGTAAATACATTTACGAGGGGCATACGGTAAGTTTCCAGACTTTTTTCGTATGGGCATTTAAAATTGTCGTAGACTCTTGAAAATTCACTATGTTATTTCTATACATCTTATTAGATGACTGACCAGTTTTTATGATTTCAGGTTCAAATGAACAGCTACACCAGCAATTGGAATACACCCTACTAAAGGCTGATTGTCACAGCTGGTGAAGTTCAAAAATGCAATCTGACACTTTAGAAGAACGATATGCAATAAAATTCTGTTTTAAACCTGGAAAAAATGCTACAGAAACGTATGGAATGCTTTAGACTGCTTTTGGAACGGCCATTTTGCATGAATTGAGCATCAGTTTTTGAGTGGCATAAGAGATTCAAGAAAGGCAGGGAGTCTGTGAGGGATGATGAGAGGTGTGGGAGTAGTAAGAAAGTCAATACACCAGAGTTGATTGGCCAAAGGGTTAGGGTTATGGTTACTATGTTGAGGTTTTAAGGGAGTTCAGGAAGAGATTCCCTCGGAAGAGGCCAGCACTCTTCAAATCGGCTCAGTGACATTTCCAGCAGGACAATGCACCAGTCCACAAGTCAATCCTTGTCACTGACTATTTGACCAAGATGGGCATCAAGACAGTTCCTCAGCCTCCCTATAGTCTTGACCTTGCTCCCTGTGACTTTTGCTTATTCCCTCGGCTCAGAGGCTGTCGTCGTTATAAGACAATTGAGGAGACGAAAGAGGCTGTGAGGAAGGTCATTGACAAGTTCACACAAGAGGACTTCCATGGGGCGTTCCAGAAGTTGTTGGAACAGTACAACAAGTGCATTGCAACCGGAGGAGATTACTTCGAAGGGTACTAGAGTTTCATGTGTGTACTATCAATAAAAGTGCCCACACGAAAAAAGTCTGGAAACTTATCGTATGCACCTCGTATATAAAACTATTTAGAATTAGTGATTTAAAACTTTATCAGGTATCATTGTTTTTATCTAAATTCTATCAATTCTGTTAGTCTGTTAGTAATAAATAATTCATAGAATAATAACTATAAACCAAGATTTATTCATATATATGTCTTATTTAGTCACTTATATTTACATTATTACCATATTACTGACATTCCATTCCTTCCAGATTTTCAATACAGTTTTAAAATAAACAGTCGGGACGACTTGATAATGATTTTGAAGTTATCTATGATAGAGCATATTCTGTAATAAAATCACAAGTACAGAATTTCTAGAATAATTTTTGAGGGACAGCCAAAAGTATTACTTCCAATTCATTTTTACGAACACTGCAAAAGATACGTTAAAACTTGATGGTAGTTTGCTAACGAAAGTTGAAACTTAATGGTATGCTACAGTAGAATGTAATGAAGAGGCTGCTTCTCATCGCAAAGGAACGTTGTTCTGGGCTGTGAGACTGTCAATAAAGGATCAATCACGTGAACTCATGTGGTGGGTGAGAGAAATTGTCACATGGGGATTTGGGTTTTTTTTTAAAAAGGTAAGTTAGATAATACCGATAGGGAGACGAGTAACGACTTAAATTTCGAGGCAAGTGAAACCACAACTTTTAATTTGGGGTGTGCAACGATTTTACAAACAATATATTTTTCCTTCATCGACACTAAATTACCGCTTCATCCCTTTCTGGTTTTGAGATCTGAGAGAAGTTGCAATATCAATAGTAAAGTGAGTAAGATTTTTCTGCGACAAATGTCTGACTTTTCCGTTTCCTGAAGTGAACTGGGTGACATCTCTTCGTCTCGTCTTGGTCGAGATCCCACAACGCCATAGGGAATTTAATTGCAGAGCATATTGTACAAAGAACACTTTTTGGTAAAACCCATAATACGACGGGTAAAAATGGTAAATTGCATACCGCAGATAAAACTAGCTAGTAGACCAAATACAAATAGAAAATCAAAATAGTACTCGGCCGAATACAGTAGAAACAAAACTTTAGAACGTTTGGTTTGATTGGGTTTTATGGCACATCAACCATTGTTGGTTATTTAATGCCAAATCCATATTTATACATATAAACAGTTCTATAACAAATCATTCAGTTTAGCATAAGTTTAGTTCTATTTGACCCATCGATATGATCCTATCAGGTGCTACCATTCCGGGCCAAAGTAGACCTGGAAACGATGGCAATAAAGGGTTACTCCGCCTTCACCAAAGCTCCAGCATTACTGGAGCTTCACCCCCTGATAGTTTGGTGTCAAGTACAGGACACTTTTGCGGGGAGTCTTGCCTCTCTGCAGTTGGAGTATTTTGCAGCCCCAGTTGACTGGGCCAACATTAGACTGTATTCTACCAAACAAATTTAAAACTTTGTGACATTTATATGAAACTTTTAAAACATCCTGTTTGCAGGGCTCAGAATCCACTGATTGTATCCTCTATAGACAATTCATTCAACCATGACGCCGGTCAATTCCGTTCTCCGGACAGGAAGTTGGCTTCCTCCAACCACCTGGCATTCGTGCCGAGAGGCAAAAATGACAAGTATTACACTAAAGCTCCAAGGTAATCTAGCTACGTGACAAGAGACCTAACAATGACTAGTATAGTTTATATTGCACCTTGTGACTTGCACTGACCAGTAGCGCACTAGTCTCGGCTCGTGTGCAACCTCTCCCTCCATAAACACCACCATAAAAAGACCTTGTTTCACATTCTACCTGGTGTGAAGCACGTATAAATCACTCCATAGAAAGCTAACCCAACACCGATAAAAATTCATTCCCTAAATATGACATTAAACAGGGCTACACTTCTAAAGCTCTTGTAAGGTTGAGTACGCTTTTTGCCATTATTCCCAGTTCCACTCTGACCCGTACTGGTTGTATAAGTTAGGGTCTCAGTTTTTGTTCTTATAGATCAGTTTTCAAATTATTTGTATTAAATCGGAATCGATATAACAGTTGATTATTGATATCAAATAAGAATATTTTATACAATATAAGAATAAATTATTTGTATTAAGATTAGCTACTTGAGTCCATAATTGATTACTAAGGATTTTTATAATTAATTATTGAAACCATCTATACAAACAAATAATTATTATTAGATTAAAATAATAAGAAATAAAACTATATAACTACATGTACTAGATTGTAATACTTGAACCAATCCAACAGTGTTCAAATTATTTTTATTAAATAAGAACATTTGATATCATAAAACTGTTTGGTTTGGTTTGGTTTCTTTGTATAATGACATATCGACCTTTGAAGGTTATTTAATGCCAATGCCATTCTCCTAGAAGAACAGTTGTGGTACTATTTAACCCATAGATGGGAGGATAAGGGGGATCATACCTTTCCCAAGGGCATTTGCCCGAAATTGAACGTAATAGTGCTACTGGAGTACGAACTCGCGTAGTACGATTCAGCAGTCCATCGCTTTAACCATCACACCACAAGGACACCCCTCATAAAACTGTGTGCACAAAACTTAAGAAACTAGTCAAAGAGTGTAAATATAAACTAAAAGAAAAATATAAAAGTTGTTATCCATGAGAGATATAAATGAAGTTGATTCCCATGGACAATGCATTATGGGATGTGAAGAGACTGGAAGAACAGAGACACGTGTGACAAAAGGACAGACGTGGATCAACCGTGATACATGTTGGACGAATATTTTGACTGGTACCCACAAAGTTTTGACAGTTCCTTTACTAATGATAAGACGATTGTCTCTGACTGTCTTTAATAAACTTAAATGTTTTGTTGTATACCCACGAGTCCGTCTCCTTTCACGTTTGTTTAAATATTTTCTTCGTGTGTAAAACGTAACAAATATAGACGTACAACGGACGTTATTCCTAAACATAGAGGCATAAAATAATCCCGGATATGTTGGCATGCCTTTAAGATATATAAAGTAATCAATCAGGAAACTTTTTGTGACGATACCCCCTCGGCCCCACGTTACATCAACTTGTTCGAACCATTTCGATATTCTTGGCCGGTGATCATCCAGTGGTCCCGATAGGGGCATCGCACATTTCTTTACGGCTACAAGAAATACAATCAAGGGAGTGGGAGGAAAGAGAACAAACGAACAATATGCCTGGGGTTAACTCAAAGTGCAAGACAAGGAGTTATGCAACACTCTGCATTTCCTGTGTGCCTATGTAGACTAACGCTATCGTGGATTTCTAGCGAAACTTCTACAAAGCTACGAGGAATGCCAACCTATCCTGACCGGTCTTTCCTCACTGCTGTGGACCCTCTCTCATGCCAACTCGTCTCTCTGCTGTCCGGTGTCTACTGGCCATTCGCGTCACCCTTCGCCAACTGCCTTCTTCGAGTTCCTTTGTCCGACTCCCTCACTGGCGTTCCCTTACCCGCTTCCGGTCACCCGAGATCTCGAGTCCAAAACCCTTTGTCTGGTTTTGCGCCAAAACAGACAAAGGAATCGTCTGCTTGGCGGACCAACTACATAGTGTTAGATTTGAACCAGAAGATTAAAATACTAAATTCCGTTTAGAATGGGATACCCCTCGGACAGACACATTTTAAATACAAATCTTCAAAGGCATTTCTTTTTTCTTAACTTATTTTGTAAATAATCTTTATTATTAAGTAAATAGGTTTAGAGCACTTTGTTTAAAAAGAATTATCTTCATATTACAGATGCATAACAGCCTTCACAAGTCAATGAGAGATTTTGATAATACTTTTGTAATTAATCGATAAGAAATTATCACGATATCATGTAGCATGTCTTCTTTCGCTGGTTGACAGATTATATTGTCGTGAGTCAATTATGTTCAATTTAAATCTCACAGTGGGGAAATGTCTGGTAACATCGGAAAGTACAATGGATAGTATTTATGATATTAAGTAATTAATTTCAGAAAAAAAATCTTATATTTATTTCTTGAGTATTTTTAGAAATTTATAAAATTCTTGCCTGCTTTAAAAGTTGTAATGTTCTATTGAAAAAGTTATCGTTTTCTATAGGCGTTACACCGTATGTTACACTCTCAGTCAACTCACGTTATGGTTGATAAACTCTTCATCACAATAAAAGAATAGGCCGTTCGAGGTCACTGAATAGCGGACATAGCGGTAAATAATCATGTGACAAGAAATTCAGTTTTTTTGGCATCAGACAGAAGCTGTGGACGGTTTCTTGATCACATTGACAGCATATAACATATGACAGTTATCATTCCCGGAGACTCCGTGCAACTTTGACAGACGGTAGTTCCCTCGCTTCTTCATGGTCAGGCACGGATAACACTCAGAATATATTTCATGGAACCAAGTTATGTTACCTCGCATACGTACGAAGTATAGTTTAAAAGAATTTATTAATGAACTTACCGAGAATTCAAATCTTATAGAACAGGTATTCAACACCTTAGTTCCTCTAAATCAACATAACGAAACGAACCCCCCCTGTACATTTCTGAAAATAAATTTACCCCAATTATTGATTTTATTGTTTCTTCTTACCATTTCTTTATGGTGCTCTGAACATGATACTTTTTGATTTTTTTCCTTTGAAACTACAAAAGAAATAAGAAATAGAATGTTATATGCGGGTGATATTTATTTTACATAAAAAAACGCTTATTCTTGTGGGAGCGCCTTTCGGATGCGCATGGTCAGAATAGCCCTATCGGTGAGATTTAGAATACACTGATTGTATCCCCTGCAGAGAAGAAAGATGACCCCCCACCAAAAAAAAAAAAAAAGGAGTATCCTGGGTTTTGACACAAAACTATTTCTGCTTATGAGACTCCAGTTCCAGAGTACCTTTTCTTTACCATTACTCCTGGGTCAACTGTAATCTGGAGAGGTGGTACCTGTTAGCGTCTCATCTGTGGTTTAAATAAGTCTGTTTGCAAAATATTTGAGAAGAATACTTGATGCCATATAATTAAGTAAATAATGTGTATTAAGAATAGTTACTTGAATCCATATACTTAGGATGAGACTGGGAAACAAATGAAAAAGGTTTGGGTTTTTTTGGTGCCTCAGGTTTTAGAACTAATTATGAGTATATTCAACCCATTGAATAAGAATATAACTTTGATTTGTTTTTTGCAGCTCTAGTTTTTGATCATCCAGTCGGTTGGGGCAGTAGAATACATCAACTGTATCTGTACAGAGGGGTAAGCTTCCTCCAATGAGTGCCCTGGATATGACACAAAACAATCTGATGATGAGGCTCTAGTAATGCTGGAGCTTTGGGGAATGTGGATTACCCCTTCATTGCCATCGCTCCCAGATCCATTCTGGTCCGAAATGGAATCACCTGATAGGGTCCTATCAATGGATCAAATAAAAAAAAACTGTGTACTTATGCTAAACTAAATTGCTTGAAACAAACTATTTTTGACATTAAAACTGTGTGCTTTTGCTAAACTGAATTGTTTGAAATAAAATTTTTACATTTAACTGTGCGTAAACAAAACAAAACAAAAACAGTACTAGTGTCTTTTTTTAATTGAATATCAACATTTCTGGTAATTTTATACGAAAAACCTCCTTGTAGAAGGACTATAGTCGTACTATTTAACCCGTCACTGAGGAGATTAAGGGGATCATACCTTTCCTAAGAGTATTAGTCTGACAATGAACGTAATTGCGTGACTGGAGTTCGAATTCGCTTACAATAATGTTGCAATCCAGCTTGTTAACCACTACTCTACCAGGACTCTCTTTGTGAGTTGGCTACAGCAGCTTTAGTTGGTGACCTTTCAGTGGAGTTTGAAAGACAGCAAGTGTTCTCGGGTCTCCAGGACTCTTCTCAGTATTTGGTCCAGTCGGCTGGGGTTGCAGAAAACATCGACTGCATCTTTACAGAGAGGTAAGACCCAACGAGTGTCCTGATATGACACTAAACAATCTGATGGTGAGGATCCGGTAATGATGGAGCTTTAAGGAATGCAGGGTACCCCTTTACTGCTCTCGCTTCCAGGTCCATTCTGGCTAGGAGCGGTAGCACCGGATATGGGTTCTTATATGGGTCAAATAGAATTAAACTGTGTACTTATATGAAACCCAATTGTTTTAAATAGTTCTTTTTTTTTTTACATTTAAACTGTGTACTTATGCTAAACTGAATTGTTTAAAATAGAACTGTTTATATGTATAAAAATAGATTTGGCATTAAATAACCTACAATGGTTGATATGCTATCAAACCAAACCAAGCCAAAATTTAGTTTCTGAGATTAAAAAAACAAACTACCAATAAATGTACTCTGAACGCTGTATTTTCCATTTGCAGGAGATAACATGGCTACCACATGTAGAAAGTGGTTAAATCATCCAACTATCATTGAACAGAAAATATCCAGATCTGATCTATCTAAAAAGAGCATACTTGAGCAATTTCAAAATAAAACCAGGGATCCAAGATAAGTTATGGGCTCCATATATTGTCTATAAAACTTGTGTTGAGTAAATTCGGTAGTGGACAAATGGTAGGAGGAAATGTCTGAAGTTTGGCATATCTATGATTGGTCATTGTTATGTTATATATATATATATTGTTATGCCAAAATAATTCAGAAAGAGAATAGATGAACCACAGTTAAACCGACCCACATTGACTCGGCAAAACATCTTGTAGCATTCTCACTTGCAATACCTGTTCCATCATTTTTTTTTCTTTTTGAAGAGCTCCTTGAAGCAGAGGAATCTTCTACATCAGCTCTAGACTCTATTCATGGGCCAAGTGATTGTAATTTTGAAGAAACCTCATCAGTCGTACCCGTTTCATTTCCCGGAGAAATCAGGAATTTTGGTGTCTAGATTTGGTGAAAATAACTTATTACAATGATTTATCAAAATTATTTACTATCACAAAAGAGAAATAGATTTATGCTCTTCTTTTCAAAGGAAAGAAATTTTCTTATTTTGCAACGATATTCAAGGCTTGCTAGTGAAAATTGGCATATGAATATATGTACAAAGCGAACGGTGCTTGTTCAGAAATAATTCTAAGCTGAACTTAAAATCTGGGCTTCGTCACAATAAAAAAGTTAGCGACCATAGTCGAGGGTGACCCGAAGGCTCCCTTTTCGATAGCTACTACACCAAGGTGTAGGGGAGGGCGCTACTCCATTCCCAGGATTGCTCCACTTTACCCTTGAACCGTACCTTATAATGCTGAGTGTTAAGCAAGGTGGTATCAAGTTCCATTTTTAAAGTCTTTGGTATGACTCGACCTGGGATTGAACCCAGGTCTCCCGGGCCATTGGCGAACACTCTAACCGCTCGGCCAATGTCCCGGTTTCGTCACAATGGTAACAATTAATTCCAATTAATCACTCAACTATGATGACTAAAGAACCAAAAACTATTTACCTGTTTGCACAGAAGATATACTATGATCATCAATTATCGATTTGTGTCGATCTGCAAAGTGGATACACCAAGTATCCCTGCTTAAACAGTCACTGAAATAGTTGATCTCGGGATAAGAAGTTGATGTGAAAAAATTGGCCTCTAAGGGAAGATGTGATAGTCGAAGAATGTAATGGTAGAGGTATAAATTGTGAGGGATAAGATCGTTTTACCACCATTTTACATTAAACTAGGTTTAATGAAATAGCTTTTGAAGGGTCTGAACAAAGAAGGGAGCTGCTTTGCAGGAAACATTCAGTGATGAGCATGGAAAAACGAAATCAGGTATTTTTGACAGAGTGTAAAATCAAGGAACACATTTTCAATAATCAATGAACAATGCTGAGGCAGATGCATGGTCTACCTTTACTCTGGCTGTAAGGAATTTTCTTCGGATCTATAAAATAGATAATTACTCTGAATTTATGGAGAGCGTGCAATCTTTTTTCCCGGGAATTTGGCTGTAAAATGAGCATCAAAGAACATTACCTCTTCAGCCACTTGGATCTTTTTGCAGAAACCCTTGGAGACGTACTTGAACAACGGGGTAAACTATTCCGCCGAGATTAAAGAATTATGGAACAAAGATACCAGTGACTCTTTGAAATGTTGCTGTTGTGAGATATCGGTGTAAACAGACAGTCTATCATTGATTACGTTCTATGCTTTTTCACTATTATCCGATCCTTTGAGGAAATTTGATCCATCAATGAATTCATTCTATGTGTATGAAACCGTGTTATTAAGAAATTTTGGTTTCTTTGTTGAATGGCATATAAAGCCTTCGTGGGTTATTTAATGCCATAGCCATCGTTGTAGAAGAACAGTTGTGATTCTATTTCCCCCATAGCTGGCGGAGGATAAGAAGGTTCATAATTTTTTTAAGGGTACTAGTTGTAAAGTGAGTGTGACAGCGAACACAAGATTAATTTTAATTCTTTTAAAAATCAATGAAATAAGAAGATAGACTCAAAATAGTGAATTTAGTCACTATGACTACCTTTTTTTTTAATTATTGTATCAACATGTCTTTGAAACGATTTGCATGCCCTCGAAGTAAATTCTTCAGACATTTTATTCCATTCCTCTTAAATAACAGTCTTAAGCGAGGCAATATTTGTATGTGATGTTGCATTTTTGAAAGCCCCATATAGCGTAATCAATGGGTAAAGGTCTTGGCTTAAATCTTGTTTAATTGCTGTCCTCAGTTTTCTCATGAATTTTGAATTCATTAGCATGTTTTCTTATTGACGTTGTGGAGTCTTTCTTAATTACCGTAGCGAGAATAGTTAAAAAGCCTTCTTTTCATTTTTCCTTTTTCTCGCCGTTTACCCTTTTCTTTAAAAATCTCTTCGATTAAAAAATTGTCTTCGGTTTGTATACGGTAGACAAAGAAAGTTTGACTTGGTTTCAGCGTTAAGCAAATCATAGATTCTTCGTCGTTTTCTTTTCTTGGGCTTAATTTTAATTCTAAAAAAAAGGGCTTGAATAATTGAGCTAATAATGAAAATTTAGATTTATCATGTTTTTTTTTTCAAAAACTGGACTAATCAGACTAAAAAAAAAAACGTTTTAAAAATTATTCCATATTTTGCTTCCGCGCCCTAATGGGTGTCTGTCCAGTTGGTAAAGTTTAGAATTCGCTGAGTGTATCTTCTATAGAGTTAATTCACTTTCTTTTGTGGCCCCGGAAAGGGTCACTAATGAAAATGCAAACACGGATATTAGATAACAGATTATATTACACAAGAAAGATAGAGTTACATTGAAAAGGTAAAAAGTCTCGTACTGTTCGGATAACACTGATATTGATCTGCGGTATTTGTTGCTCGCCCCACCTAACGGGCGAGTGTGGCACTAGGCCTTTTTTTAGGTGGGTCCAGGCGCAGGGCCGAAGCCCACACGCGACCGGCATTCCCAAAAATGCCTACGGCCCCATCGGCATTCCCCTCAGGCGCCTCAGACGCCGGGCAATAAACCCAACCCCTCCGAACGGGGTAAAAGCCTAGGAGGAAGGCCCCCTGAGACCGAAGGAAATCTCCAGGTACCGAGACACACTCGGCCAGATCCGTGCCGCAGATAACACGGCCAGCCGAAGTGCTACCCGACACCTGGAGAGGTGTCAGACCGAGATTGATCTGCAGTATTTGTTGCTCGCCCCACCCAACGGGCAAGTGTGGCACAAGGCCTTTTTTTGGTGGGTCAAGGCGCAGAGCCGGAGCCCACACGCGCCTGGCATTTCCCAAAAATGCCTACGGCCCCGTCGGCATTCCCCTGATTAGGGGCGCATCAGGCGCCGGGCGATTAACCCAACCCTCCCTAAGGAGGTAAAAGCCCGGGGGGAAGGAAATCTCCAGGTACCGAGACACACTCGGCCAGATCCGTGCCGCAGATAACACGGCCGGCCGAAGCGCTACCCGACACCTGGAGAGGTGTCAGACCGATTGTGATCTACCTCTATTTCTGCGTATGTTACACAAAAGGCACAAGGCCTTGAGTTTTGGGGGGAGGGGAAGGGAGCTGTCATTCTGTTCTATATATTCTAAGGAGACCTAGCTAGCCACATTTGCCGACCCATTCATCAGTACAATATATAACCATTCATCCATCGCCATATGCGCAGCAATCACCAAAATACCACATTTGCTCTATGAAGAAGTCCTACTTAAAATCCCGAGATTCATGAATGATTTCTATTTACAAGTATGATTTATTTACAATGAATGTGATGGGAATGGGAGAAAAAACCCGAAATATATACAAAAACAAAGGAAAAATCCCCCGTTTGGTTGCCCTCCCATCCCCCCAGTCTATAAAAATTGGTGGCTGACTGTTTTCCGGGTCGAAAAAACCGGAAAAAAGCCGGACCTACCCTAGGTGGGGCAGGAATCCTAATCTACAGGGGTAAAAGAAATAAGGGCTTGGGCGTGGTATGGGTGGATACGACCAGGTAGTTTGATTTTTATACATATGAATGTACAAGATCTTCAATAAAAAGCGGACTGGGATACGGGTTGAGGTACAAAAATAATGGGGATGGGGAAGATCTTGAGAACTAATGGCTAGATGACGGGGACAATGACTCACAAACATACTGCTAACTAGGTTTCAGGGGAAAAAACAATCCTACTTACCAGGGATGGGGTCCCTAAGGACCCGTACCGTAGACGCCATGAGCCGGCAGAGGAGGGAAGGATGACTCCAACGTTGCCCCCTTTCGCACGACCAAGCTCGCTGCATGCACCCACCTTTTGCTGAATGTTACGCGATCCAAGCGTTTTCTATCGCATCTGATTTTGACCCTCAGCTGATGCCGAAAATACAAAACCAGATCATGATGAGAAAAGTTTGCATCGTCATACAATCACTTGTTTCGCGTCGTCCAAATCACCATTCTAGCTACAGCTAGGATCGCGAGAAACACCACACGCTTCTCACCCTGATACGCAGGAAGGACGTTGTCCACGACGTAACCAACGTCGAGCAGCACGAGCTGTTTGGGTTCGACGCGAGCCGTCCACTCGCCGACGTGATCCCAAAACGGGCGAACTCGCTCACAGTAGTAGAAGGCGTGCTCAGCCGTTTCTTCCAAGCCACTGGCGCAGCGAGCGCAATCGGGCATGTCTGCCAGGCCCGCCTTGTAGTTCAAGCCGACAAGGGGTAACGCATTTCGCACAAGTCGCCAGGTGAGCGAGAACTCGGAGTTGTTCAAGAAGCTCGATCCTGGCGCCCAATTCCAATGAGAGCGAATCTCCTCCGTCGTCCAGCCACGCCGCTCGCTGAGAGGATCAGAAGCGGAACCCACCACTAGCTCCCGATATAGTTCTTTTCGAGGCCGTGAAAGGTCACTGGACCCAAGAAGGTTACGAAGGGCCATTCGGCACTCGCGGACAAACAGTATTTCGCCCAAAGGCCTACGTCGACCTTCAGCCTTTGGGTCTGACTTTAGGCGAGGAAAAGGCCGACTCGCCTTCAGTCTCCACACTGCGTCCCCCGTCAAGGCTCTGCCCAAGTATGCAAGTCTTTCAGCAAGCCAGTGGCTCTCCAGATCAGGCATACCTAGACCCCCGTTGCGTGTACGTTGGATACAGACCTGCCTACGGATCTTCAGCCTTGCACCTCCCCAGAGCAATCTGGAAAGGGGTCGTTGCAGCGCCAACCGATTTACCTTAGGCAGAGGAAGTACAGCCAATCGGTATAGGATCAAAGGGGAAGACGTACACGGCGCGCGCCTCCGCCCTGCCCTTTAAGGACAACCTCCTTGAAAGCCAGATTCCCACCTGAGCATTCACCTTGGCTTGTATTTCCGACCAATTTCGCTCCAGTTGGAGGTCGGGCCCGAACCACACCCCGAGGATGCGGACGGGTCCGTCACTCCAGTGGAACGGCCCCGGAAGAGTATTGCTACCCCTCCAAGCACCGAGCCGCAAACCTTCGCTTTTGTCAAAATTGACCTTGGCTCCTGCAATCCGCTCGTACTCGCTAACCGCCTTCTTCACAGCCTTTATATCCAGGCGGCGGGATACAAACACTGTGATATCATCGGCGAACGCGGAAACCCTTGTCGTAAGAGGGCCAGCAAAAGGGACACCGCGCAGGGCCGGATTTGTCGTCCTATCCCTAAGCCTACGGAGCAGGGGCTCCAAAGCTAGGACATAGAGAAGAGGAGACAACGGGCAGCCCTGCCGGACCGAATGCTCAACCGCGAACACCCCCGAACGCCTTCCGTTCACCTGCACCACTGCCTGAGGGTTGTGGTACATCATGCTAATCCATCTGCGGAACTCCGGTTTGAATCCGGCAGTCTCCAAAACAGTCGCCAAAAGCCGATGGTCAACCCTATCGAAGGCCTTGGACTGATCTAAACTGATCAGCGCGGCCTCGGTGCCGTCTTCTATCCCCTCTAGGACCTCGCGAATCAAGTGCAGGTTGTCCTGGATCGATCTTCCCTTCACAGCAAAGGTCTGCTCAGAGCCGATCAGATCGCTAATGACAAGCTGTAAACGATTCGCTAAGACCCGGGCCAAAATCTTTAACTCTGTGTTAAGCAGAGTTATGGGCCTGTAATCGTCTAAACCCTCCAAAACATGCCTGCCACCTTTCTTCAGCAATGTGATCACGCCCTTGGTAACGCTACCAGGGATGGCTCCCTGGGCAAACCAATGGTTGAACATATCCGTCAGAATAGGCACAAACATGTGCGACATCCTCAAGTACACTTCGTAGGGCAAACCATCTAGTCCCGGCGACTTGTTGAGGCCGACCTGCTTCAACGCGTCACGGACTTCGCATTCAGTAACCACACCCTCGTAGCTAGCCGCTTCAGCCACCCCAAGGCGGGGGAAGTCGGCAAGATAGCTACGAAATTTCGCGCAGTCGCGTTCGTTTTCACAGCTTCGTTGAGAACTCTCTTTAACCTAGATCTAACTACGTATACCTTGTAGCGCTCGCTACTCTCGCGCTCAAGGTCCCCCCTAGCTAGCTCTACGTTTAGGGAGTCCCCCCCAGCCACCGCCCGGGAAAGTCTATCGTCTATAGATTTCGCTTCCTTGGTCCTATCTAAGTTGAGCTGTCGACCGTACTTGGTAGCGAAATCTCTAATCCTATGTTTAATAGATCCCCACCACCTATTACCGGTAACCGCCCCCACTAACGCCCGCTGAATTAGGGATTCCAGCCGGTCCCGGAAGTTCCGTATCTCCAGTAAGAAGGTATTGAACTTCCAGTAACCGGCCAGACTAGGCCTATTTGCTAACCGTAGACTGACTCTAACAAGTTTATGGTCAGTCCACGCTATCAAGTGGAACGTGGGACAACTAACAAAGTCAATGTCAGCTCGTCTCCCTAACACTCTGTCCAAGTAGGAACCTACTTTGGCAGAGGGCGAACTATCTAGCCACGTCCACATCTCCCGCCCTGGGTGATCCAGACGAAACCTGTCGACGAGGTCATGACGAGTCATGAGGCCGGCAAGGCTGCTTTCACACCTTCCCACACGCCTAGCTCCCCGCCCGATCTTATCTATCTTGGGATCAAGGATCGCATTCCAATCACCCATTAAAACTAGCCGCTTCGTATCGTCCAGGAACGGCGCCAACCGACGAAAAAAGGAAACCCTCTCCACAACGATATTGGGCGCATAAACCGCAACCAGACGAAACTTGAAACTTTTCACGGCAACATCGGCCACAACCAGTCGGCCCCCGTCACCTGCAAAAACAACGTCAACATCAGCATCAAGGCTGCGTCCAACTAGCAAAGAAACCCCAACGCTGGTACGGCTGCTGTATGCTGAGAAAACGTTAAAATCGCTTTCCAGCACACGACAGTCGGCACCGCAAGTGAAGTGGGTTTCCTGCACTGCAGCAACATCTACACCGAGAGTTTTGAGTTCACCAAGCAAGTGCGTACACTTGCCCGGATCCCTCAATCCCCTCACATTCAAAGTAGCAAGGTTTAGAGCCATCAATCCTACTTACCTTACTCAGTGTCGACTACGGGCCGGAAATCTGCCGACGGCCTGACGCAGGGATCCGGTGCCGAGCTCAGTACTTACTCAGTCGTCCCTGGTAATTCCCCCGACATCCACGGGGTACCGCAACTTTAGGGATCTATAGAAGGACGGGTGAACTAAAATCGGGACCCTGCCCGAACAAAAAGGAAGCAATTTTTCCAAACTTTGGTGGCGCAAATCCGCCAACATTACGTCCGCTCGACTGGCCCCCTCAAGAAAGTGCCAGAGCTCTTTGGTTCGGGGTCCAGCCGAACGGACGAATGTGGTCACCATTGCGGCATTTTTAAATAGATACGGGTTGGTGATGTCCTTGCCGTCTATTTTTTTTTCAGTGATACTAGGGGTTTTAAAGTTTGTTTCAAGATATGGTCCATATTTTGGGGCTCTAGTATGTCTTGACAATAATGAAATGCAGTGAAGGCACGTCGGACTTCGTTTGAAGCTGACCGTGACCTTGGCTTGAGTTCTGTTGATGATGGTGATGCTGCTGCTGTTGGTGACTCCCTGGTAACCGATTGTGCCCGTGTAAGGAGTTTAGGGGTTGTGATGGGTGAGAGTGAAGGTGATTTGGGGGAAAGTGGGAAGTCAGAGAGGTGTCCTGGGGTATTTTGAGGTTTTTGTGGGGGAGGAATAATTTGGGCTGGTCTTTCAATTTTCTTTTCGCCCTTTTCTTGAGGTTGGGAGGGTGTTTGGGACTGTGTTTTTGTTTCTTGTGTTGGTCCCTTAATATGTTTTTTCTCCCCCTCCCCAGCTACCGAGTCCCCACTATCCCTTCGCCTTTTTAAATTAATGGAACAGTCCATGGCTTCATTTTCTTTTTCAGCGTGTTTTTCTTGACTTTTCTTTTTTGTTGATGACGATGATGATGATGATCTTGCAGATGACGATGATGATGATTTGGCTGTTGCAGTAGTAGTAGTTGTAGTAGCGATAGTGTCAATAGTTGCAGTCGAAGTATTTGTTGGTTTTGTAATAGTTGATTCTTTGATAGGAGTCTTTTTCTTTTTCCTCCCCTTAACCACCTGGGTTCAGCCCTCTTCTTTGTCGGTGC